>JAKOGI010002965.1:0-22500 GCA_029747015.1 Carnegiea gigantea | reverse complement strand
ATTGAAGTCCACGTTATCCATGAAAGAGTTTTCATCATCAACCTTTGAATCTTGCATCCTCATTGCAATCACCACTGATTCCACAATTCGTTTAGTTGTCTGTTCCTCTGGCAGTTTGACTTGCTTTTCAAGCTGTTTTAGGTACTTAGTAACATATCAAAGAATAGATGCCTTGTCCACCTGTAAATATATGGACAATCCCCCCTCCACCCAAAATAGAGACAATTTATGTTAGGTATCTTTATCATTTGTGGCAATTGTTACATTTACGATTCAGACATGTGGTTCCCGTTAGTTGTTTTGGATGTTTTAAATTGTCCAAACTTTTGAAACTAATTTGAGCGATAAACGAATAAAACGAAATAGAGCGTGTTTCTTCCGTTTCATCCATTTACCACCCGCGTCATCCGCGGGTGGTGGGTGGATTGGATACGGGTGAGTGGATGAACGGGTGACGGGTGGATCGGGTGGAGTGGATGGATGCGGGAGGAGGTTCACCCGCTTCAAATCTGACCTGTTGCCAGACCTACTAAATTTATTCGATTCGGAAAAAATCGGGCACAATCATAAATTTTTCGTTCGACCTTCAAATTTAGATATAACATTTTTCGTATTTCTATTATCTGAACCTAAATTTGACCAAAAATTTAGACATCAATTTCTTATCAAAATTTTAACATTGTTTGATTTATCTAACTCAAATTTTGACAGGTGCTATGATTTGCTATCAGCCATCAGGCAAAGTCAAAAGAGTGTGGCACGGAGTGTGTCGCATATAGAGTTACACTCTCCTCAAAATTCCGACTCTCATGTGATGCAAATGAAGCCTTTATTCCACGGCAGGCCTCCCACTTTTCTCTCTAGCGAAAACAAAGATTTCATTTTTCAACTTTGACTGTGCCCACAAACCATGCCAATCTCCTAATCATATATATATATATATTAAAAGTTGGATACAAATCATGTATGAATGACATGTGGCAAGCTGATGTGGCATAAAATAATGAATTAGTAAGTTATAATTGGTGGATATTAGTTGACTCATATTAATTAACATTAATGTTATTAACTAGGATTTATTAACCTTCAAAAGAAAAAAAAAAAAAAACTAGGATTCACTATATGTTATTATATATGTTATTACTTTGCGAATGAAATTTAATTTTACAAAATCTAACTATATAGGCATTTGAATAGCCACACAAGAGTAAAGCTAATTTAACACAATGCTACATTAAATTAAAAGAATTGACCACTTAATGAAACACTTAATGAATAATTTATGCAATAATTAGTAGAATAGTAACATATTCTTAACTAAATCATATTGAAAAAAATATATAATGCATCAAATGACAAGATTATGACTTGCATATTAAAGGTTAAAACTTAACCCAATTAAATAAATAATTTTAATATTAAAAAATATAATTTTAAGTGATGTAATTGAAAACAAGAGAAAACCTATGTTTCTATGAACGATTACGATAACATAATAGTTATTCTATCATATAAAATTTAACTTATTTTAATAAATCAATATATTTTATGCAATAATTAGCAGAATAGCAACATATTCTTAACTAAATCATATTGAAAAAAATATATAATGCATCAAATGGCAAGATTATGACTTGCGTATTAAAGGTTAAAACTTAATCTAATTAAATAAATAATTTTAATATTAAAAAAATGTAATTTTAAGTGATGTAATTGAAAACAAGAGAAAACATATGTTTCTATAAACGATTACAATAGTATAATAGTTATTCTATCATATAAAATTTAACTTATTTTAATAAATTAGTATATTTTAATTATTGTTTAATAACAAAATTAACTCAAGTCCTTGCATAGCAAGGATATAACACTAGTATATAAAAATAAATGAACTTTGAGTACATTAAAAAAATGGGATATTCAGGGAAAAGCATATCACTACAGTTGGATTGATGCGTTTGCCGAGAGTCAAACCTGGGTCTATTGCTTGGAAGGCAATTACCCTTACCGTTGGACTACAAACGGTTCCATGATAGCGTCAGACGGATAATATTATCAAGTAATAAGTTTTGGTAGTTGATACCGTCCCAGTGCTAATGTACACTCATATTTCGTTCCTTACATATATAGTTTCTACAAATTTGGACAGATATATGTACTTTTCAATATTCTTGTTGTGTAGTTTTGAAATGGAATTTTTTGTGGTATAATGTCATGTGCTTTTAATTTTGAAGTGCTATCTTCAACACATCGGGTTCATTTAATAAATAAACTTTCTTAATTTGGAAAAATTTGTGAGAACCCTAGCATGACTCATCGAAAACACAGTTGATGGTGTGCGCCTTTACTGTGTGGTTTGTTAAAATCTATGTGATCCTATTTGAGGTTCATAAAAATGTATTGTTGATCTTACCATAAAAGATATTGAGTATTTCATTTGAACCTGTTATTTTACAATATGGTAATTCTTTAAAAAAAAATAGTATAATTATTTCTTCATAATTGAGTAGTTGCTATTGTTATTTATTATACCTGATCAAATTGAGGGTCAGATTGGGTTGAGGGTCGGGTCATGAGGGTCGGCATATAGGATTTTCTTGACCCTGACCCT
Source organism: Carnegiea gigantea (assembly GCA_029747015.1). Taxonomy (NCBI): domain Eukaryota; kingdom Viridiplantae; phylum Streptophyta; class Magnoliopsida; order Caryophyllales; family Cactaceae; genus Carnegiea; species Carnegiea gigantea. Next base: position 19,889 of record JAKOGI010002965.1, on the reverse strand, counting down.
ACCCGATCCTCACGCGGGTCAGCATACTCCTGACTCTGACCCTGCGGGTAGCCTCGGGTCATCAGGTTAGACCTGACTCTCAAATCTCCTAATATAGAAATGAGATTTTTCACAAAGTTTTCTTTTTATTATAAAGGTCAACATTAAACATCTGACAAAATAAAAAGTCAAACAATAATATAATACTCCGATGAAACGTATCGCAATTACAAACATTCTAATGCGTAAGTTAGTCATTGAGCCAATACACCAATTAGTTCATTAAAATGACTACTCAGTCTACTCCAAACATCAGAGAGAAAGCGTTAGAAGATTACGAGCCAGTGAGATTTGGTAAAGTGAATGGGGGGAAGATGCTAAGGAGAGATGGGAAAGTGAAAGCGAAAAAGTTTTGAACAAATGAAACCAAAAGTATCTTATTTTTATTTTTATTTTTATTTTTTTAAAAAAAGTGAGGGTCAGTGGGTCAAAGTATATACCCAAGCCCAGCCCTTATCATAGTCGGGTACCCTCAATTTGAGGGTTGGGGCTGGTCAGATACAAAAAAGACTAACTCTGATCCTCATTTTTTAGGCCCAAGGGCGGGTCGGGCGGGTCTCCGTCCCATTATCAGGTCTATTATTTATATATGTAGGGAAATTTCATTAGAATCCTAAGCTAAAGAAAGTTAATTAATTTATTTTCTCACCTAATTACATAACATTTGTATCATACTTAATACGCTTACATTAAACAAAGCATACAAATTCAAATAACATAAGGTAACTTATTTCTATTATTGATGCATAAGTATAAATCACACATATCATAAGTTGATATGATCAATCATTTATCTTATCTTTTTTTTTTCTTTACCTTTTTACCTTTTTTATTCCAAAAAAAAGGGAAAGAAAACTGCCAATTCAAAGTACATAAATTTTAATAGTTATATAAATTGTTAGCTCCCTTATTTCTATTCCCCAATGGCATAAGTATGTTTAGTTACTCTACGATTTCTTGTTGCACTGAGACATTTGGCTTAATTACATGGGAGACTACATTCAAATGTATCGTTAATAATCTCTTAAACATCCTTGTTCATGTGAACCTCAACAAACTTTTTTATAAAGCCACCCCCATCTTTCATTTATCTTTATTTTTATGCTTTTTTTTTTCCTTTTGTTTTGATGAGATCTTAGGGCCTTGTTTGAACGTAGGAAAGTTTCATGAAAAAAAACATTGAATTTTTTTCCCATATTTGAAATAAAGAAAATTAGGAAAAAAAAAGATCATATGAAAAATATGATGGAGAATAATGTAATTTAGGATATTAAAATATTCCTCCCAAAATTGGGAGGAAGTTTGTGAAAAATAGCCGGGAAATCCTCTGCCCGATAACCCATCAAAAAAACCTTAGTCGCGAAACTCGTCGCGTCTCCAGCGACCCTCCGGCTGCAAGGCTTTCTTCCGGCGACCCTCCGGCTGCAAGGCTTTCTTCCGGCGATCCTCCGGCGACGCTTTCTATCTCTCATCCGGTAAGTCTCTCTCTCTCTCTCTCTCTCTCTCTCTCTCTCTCTCTTGTAGCGATCTAGGGTTTCATTGAGGGTTTGAGATTGGGTTTTGGTGGGGCAAAAATCGATTCAATTGAATATGGACTGTGATTGTATTACTCTATTATAGACGAATTTTTTTGAAAAATAGGCATGGGATTTGATCTTTGTTCTTGAAAAATAGGTATTCAAATCAATTTCTACTTTTGTTTGCCTCCTGGATTTTGGGTATTTTTGTAGTTTTGGTGTATTCATGGTCACTATTATGTGCTTTGATATGTTAAATTCTGCTTGGTTTAAGATAATGCTGATTCGTGGTTATGATATGGTTAAGATAATGCTGATTCAGTGTTCATACCTGTCAAATATATCATGTAACTTTGGTCCGTAAGAGGCTCGAGTCTTGTGGGTTTCAACATGAAAAGGTAGACTAACTTTGACTCATTATCAACCCTCCAATAATACTAATTTCAATTTCCTATGTTAACTTCGGCAAATTTTCCTTTTTTTTTTGCATATTTCAAATTATAATGTTACAATACTTAGACTTCCAACGAAACGAGACCAAATAAAAATGAATGAATCATCCGGGCAAAAGGCGAATTGGCAAATCAACTTTATTAAGACTCTATATCATTCTAATTTTATTAGATGTCTTCGAAGAGGCAAATTTATAATGACTATAGTTTTTATTTAAAGGAATGTATGCTAAATACTCTTGGTCGTAGTTCGTGAGTTATTTAGGGTAGCCTATAAAAGGCCTTTACTTAAAGGAGTTCTGTGTTGGTCTCATCGACCCATTGTAAAGCAAAGCAAATAGAGAAGCCTATAAAAATGCCCAACTCACATGGAAAGCGGACAGTAGAGCCCAAAAAAATTTTAAAAAATACCCCCGCATAAGATTTTTTTTTTTTTTTTGGTTCGGGGGTGGAAGAGAGAGAGAGCGAGAGTTCACCAAATAATCTCTTTGGATTTTTTGTTGATAATTTAATTCAGTAACTGATTGCATCTGGAAATTGTTTGCATTTGTTCGCTTCGGATAATCGGGGTTTGTTTGAGAAACCCTACTTGCTCTATTCGAATCGGTTGAAATTGAAGAAGTTGGTCACCTGCGTGAAATCACAAGGTAAGAGGTTCAGTAATTGATGCACCATCTTCTGTTATTGTCAGGATTCGTTTGATTTGTGAGAATGCTTATGCTTGCATTAGCTTCTGCAATAATATTAATTTGAGCCGACCGATATAATGAATTCCCAAAAATTGAAAATTCTATGTGGTATTATTGATGTTTGTTGGATTATGTAATAGTTTGGTATCGATTTCAAATTTGAAGTTTTGAACTTTGAGAGTAATTTTGGGCAATTGGATTAAAGGAAATGCTACTACTATTTTTCAAAACTGATCAAAGTTCTTTTATTTTTTTAAAATTTAATTTCTTGGGTAGATGAAACTATTGATTGGATTAGAAAGTAAGAGTGAAAGGCAAGACTAGTGACGTACTTATATCGAAAGGCCAATAACCTTGCCTTCTCCTCTTAAATTAACAATTTCAGTTTTTTTTTTTGGTTTTTTTTGGGGGGGGTGTTGTTGAGAATGTTAATGTGTTGACTGTGCTCCGATCTTGTGTTCATAATCTATATGAATGGTTAGTGATGAATTCAAATGGATGCAGAATTCAATAAAACAAGTTGGGACTTGGGCGAGATTTCCATCTTGCTTTCTACATGATATGATATTATGCTGAATTCAGGGCAGGGAAATAATTTGTTGTTTGTGAGGAAACAATGTGTTAATTGAAATGTCATTCAATTAATCAGTTCCAAAAGGAAGCATTTTTATGAGCTATTCGGTGGTCTAATTTTGAGTCTTGAATGTCATTCTAAATTGAGTTAGCTATTACGTTAAGCTTTTCTGGACTAATAAAGTGTTTGAGTCAGACTGACATTTTGATGATTCTATATACTGGGTAAATAGACATAGAATGAAAGACCTTAAGTTGTTTTAAAGGATGACTCCTTCAGCTCAAAACACTAGCCATAATAGAGGAGTTGTGTTTTTTAGTTCTGTATCCATCCTTCTTTAGCTAAACTCTTCACATTTTGAACAGTTTGACAACAGTGAAGTTTAGTTAGATTTTATTTGGGCCAAGAGACGGCGCAGCCAAATGGGAAGTTATGGTGACAGGGTGAGCTCTAAGAAAGTTGTCTTTGTGACTGTGGGAACTACCTTATTTGATACTCTTGTTAAAGCCGTTGATGCTCTAGAAGTCAAGCAAGATCTATATGCAAAAGGGTATACCCACCTTCTCATTCAGATTGGTCGTGGATCAAATATTCCTTTGAGGGTACCTGTGAATCTTGGCCCTGTTGCTACTCTGAGTTCAATAGAGTAGTTTCTTCAATGACTAACAGCATGTTTGCTTAGTACACTTGTATAATAAAATGAAAAACAAAAGTCTCTCTGCCTAGGTCCATTGGCACAATGCTTGCATTCATGAATTCAAATATCTTTTGCAAAGGAAGTCGGACTTTGTAGTGTCTAGTCAATATACCCGAGTTAATATATACTTTCTTTTAGTAAGTAGAGAGTTACCCACATTAGTATATAGATAAATTGCTCCATGCCAAAGATATTAGCCACAGAGTACCTTTATGAAGGTTTGTTGTTGTATCCACTAAAACAAGGAAAATAAATCTTTTCAGGTTTAGGTTGTGATATTATAGTCTAATGATAGAACTTGATTGTTATAGCTCATGTCCTTAGTGTGACTACTATTGACACTTGTGTAGAAGGTTGTGACTTCGTTGTTATACAGTCCTCTGGTGGTGATGGATCCATAGCTGTTGACTACTTCACATTCTCATCAACCATTGCTGAGAGTTTGAGATCAACTTCTCTTGTCATAAGTCATGTAAGTACTTTGCGGAATATACTTCAAAAATATAATGTCCTCATTTACCTTTTTTGGTGTTAATTTTTTGCCTAGAGTAGCTTTGGTCTATATAAAGTATCACAAAAGTGCTGAGCGTATGTTTCTGGTGAAATAGATTTTTGAAGATATATTTTAGGCAGTCTTATCTTATGTTGTTGGTTTGCTGCAAATCTGTAATAGACCCTGTTGTGTTGTGTATTTATACTTATTTCTTAGATTTTTTGTTTTATCTTGAATTATTAAAATTTTATTTAATTTATCCTGACACTTATCATGTTTTCGGTACCGTATCATCAAAGCCCTTGACTTAGTTGCATCAGATAGTGGTTGTATAGGCACATTCTAGCTATTTCTAGGAAGAGTACTGCACAGAACTTCATATATTTCATATCATGTATATGATTCTGGGGTTTGCATGTTTTCCTTTGATGCCTACTAAACGAATACTATGGAGTCATTTTGGGATCATCTGTATAGTGTTGCATACTTTCAGTATTTTAATCGGCAATCGAAGCTTGTTTTTCTACCTTTGATTGCGGAACGAATTTTATGAACCTTAAAATTTTATAGTGACTTTGATTTAAAGTAGTGTATTTCTTTTGTAAACAGTTGCATGGCTGGAGTCATCTGCAGTCACCTCCAGCCATGAAACAAGGTCCATGTCAATGGTCCATTGCTAGTCTTGCTCTTCCGTTGTTCTCAAATTTCTCTTCATTCAAGAGTTCCTGCATTACAGACTAATGTGTCCGTGACAACAAATTATGTTCTTCTTCAATGGGCCTATATTGCTGCTTTATTAGTTTTTTTTGTTCTAGATTTATGCACTGACTTACAGTCTAAACTTCTTATCTGATTATCCCGGTCAATTATTGATATACTAAATTCAAAGGTCGTTTGTTCAACCTCCTGTATTCTGCAGCCTATTGACAGAGAAGGTTAGTTTCCATGTTCCAATAGAAATACAAAAATAGAAGGTTAGTAAGAAAATTGAGGACAGAGAAATAGGTACTAGTGGAAAGTATCTAGTCTGTACTGAAAGCACAGAAATCAAGAAGTTCGAGCACACGCGAGAGAGAGAGAGAGAGAGAGAGAAAGAGAAGGGGGGTTAGACTTGGTGAGAAGAGATGGGGTTGGGGAAAAAGGTGGGGAGGTGTTGTATACTTGTGAGTTATGCTTCCTAGGAGGTCACCCTCCTAGTCTGGGGCACATGATTTCAACTCTCTATCTGTCTCTAGCCTCACTCTTCCCGTGAACACTAACAAAGGGATGCCTCTCTTCTTTGTTCGCCTGTTATTCTAGATTTGTTCTAGCTAGGAATAGGTTGTCTTTTCTGTCGAAAGGGAATTGAGAGATTTTGCTCCACTACCTCTAGCTCATATATCCAATCCCCTCAACTTGTTTAACTCAATACTCTTAATCTCATTGCGCCGTAAGTATCTTACTTCTCTATTATCCTCTATTTTTCTTGTTCTACTTTGTAAGAGTTACTTATCAGTAAATTAGACATTTATATGCATTAGATTAATTATGCAGTAACAAACCATTATGGATACAATGATTCCTCATATACTGGCAATGATAATTATTTGGTGCAGACTTCGTTGTGGGACAGTGGGAAGATAAAAAGTTCGAAGATCAAATGGCACATCAAGTTATTTTTCATCTTGTTGATTAGATTTTACATAATTTTTGCGCATGCCCCCTATGATTTCTTTATAGAACTTACTAAATGCTAATGGAAGAAAGGTACCTTCCCAAAGCATATATCATGTTCCTAAGATTACATATTCTTACAAGTCACGTCAGCGCCACATATTAAAAATTATATATATAACAAATACACGCTAGGAATATATATATATATATAAATATATATATATATATATATATATATATATATATATAGCAAGTGAAAGTACACACTCGTAGGTGTATGATATATATTACCGCACCATTAAATTAAGGGAGGAGCAACCAATCATTGAGTTAAATAGCCAGATGTTTCGCCTTAATTAAGAATGGCAAAGCATTATCTATGTAATGTAATGTTAGTCTCTTATTGTTGGTTTCTATATTAAGTTGCCTTGAATAAGCTAACCTTGATGTTGAGTGTTGACCTGCAGATGCTGGGTCCCACCAGCCTTTGGTCAAGTGGCACTAACTTTTGCAGCCCTAAAATTTGAGATTTGTCTCTTGTATTTTGTGTCTAGCCTGATTTTCTTTGATGCCAATTGCCAAATGCTCATCAAGACTAGGGGTCAGTTATGATGAATTCAAAAATTGTAGTTATGGATGCAAATACATGCCTATAATATTATTTTCTGAAGGGGCCAAAGTCCCCAAAATAATTTTGATAAAAATATTATTGTTGGTACTGATGACAATTTGATTGCCATCCATTTATTAAATTTTAAATCAATTCCGGGTTTAAAAATTGCATTGAATAGGGCTAACCTCCTTCCCCCACGCCCTCTTTTCAAGGATTCGTCTAAGATAATGTTTTATAAGTACAGAAAAAATATTAGTTCGATATGGTAGACAAGTTTGGTGCCATTGAATTTAAACATTAAGTGAATTGCTGAAATTTTGACGTAGATTGCTTCCCCCCCCCCCTTTGAGGGTTCGTTTAAGATAATGTTTTATGAGTGTGGGAAAAAAAATAGTCTGATATGGTTGTGAAAAATATAGCATTATTGAAGTGGAACTTTGAATTAATTGCTAAAATTTTGGACATAGATTGCTTTGTAATAACTCAATTGTTGCCAAACTTGTTTTTGAGAATGACGGATAGTATTGAAGCTATGTACTTCTACTAGTATTTATTCATACAAAAAGTTAAATGGTTTATTTATAACAACAAATATGTTCTTACATTTTTTTAATGCGTATGAACAATTTTCTAAGTATAAGTCATGCCTATTAGGTATTGAAGGTAAAAATAAGTGATGACAATTGACAACAAAAGATTTTCTAGTGAAATTTAGATCCTCCTCTTCATTGATGGAAAGTGACTACTACTAGACGACACCTCTCTCTTGGGATTTTTCCTTCGGTATTTCCAAAAGTGAAACATTGATTTTTTTTATTATTTTTTTTTTTTTACTTGTCTCTAGGGCAGAGGAGAATGTCATGGAAGCTAAGGAATTGATGTCCTTCCCTATTGACTAAGCATCATTTTACTTTTCTTCTTTTTTCCCTTTTTTATAAATTTGAAAGTGTAATAAATTCATAAGTAGCATTAGCATCATCTAAGGAATTAGGAATTCAAGGACATACAAAACAAAAGGTAGCTGTCTAGCTTGGCACTGTCACTAGCAGAGGCATTCTCATTCTTCCTGTGATTCCCACTGTTTCGCCTCCCACTCCAAGGCCAACCTTAACTTTGGTGGGCTGAGGAGGTGATTTGCTGGATTGTCATCACCTTCATCTACCACGTTAGATTTAAGCGTAGGAGAATCAATTTCTTTATTTTTGTGTGAGGAAATTGTGTGGATTAATGCTCCTAAAGTTGGCTCGAGCTTTGACATTACCCTCCTTCCTTAGATATATAGTGGTCCATTAGATTGTCTTCAAATAGAGACTTAAATCTGGCTCGCTTTTTCTTGTATTTTTTTAAATAAAAAAATCTTAACTTTGGTGGGGAGAAGCCTGCACTCATTATTTGTTTTCATTCGTGACTGCTCTCACTAAAAATTATAAAGAATGAGAATTCAATAAGATCAACTTTGAAGTTTGAACCCATCTCCCCCCCCCCAACCAAAAAAAAAAAGACATCTTCAAAATAAACAAGCAAGCAAATAAGTAAATAAACAAATAAAATTAAACTATTGATGAATAAACTCTGCAGTTATGACAATTGTTTCTCATAATATTAAAATGCATCTAACTATTTTATTCAATTTGAATTTTAAATGACCACCTTCGAATTTAAATTCTTCATTACAAAAACTTAATAGCGGTACTGTCAATATGATGTGTTTAGTTATTTATTTAAGTGTGGTGCCATTCATAAATTGGACAAAAAAGTTATGAAATCCCCCTATTCGTTAATAACTTGATTTCCCCTACTTTAGGAGATGTTTCAAGTTCCATACTTGGGAGGAATCAAGAGACACCTCCAAATCCTAGAGAGAGACAAAACAAACCAGAGGAGAGAGAAAGGAGGGCGGCAAGGCACAAGGTTGCTGACGATCGAAGGACGTCGGAAACACCTATCTGACGCCGACGAACACCGCAGCGACCTCTAGCCCATGTTCAGTTTTGTATTTTTTTGTTGTTCTTTCTCACTCCTAATTTCGTTCTACACTTCCCTTGCGAATTCTTCCCCCCCCCCCCCAAAAAAAAATTTCAAATTCCTGAGGCTGATTGATTTTCAATCTGCTCCCACCCCCCCAAAACTCAATCTGCTCTCCAGTCCCCCGAAAATTAGCCCAAAAAATTCACATATTTTCGGTTCCCCTCCCCCCAAATTTCGAGTTAATATTTTCAGTTTCCCCTCCCCCCAAGTTTCGAGCTGCTGAAGGTGTTGGTCCTTGTGATGTGCTTTCATGGTGGATGCTATTTTCATGCTCACAAATTCGATTTGTTGCCCCTCTCAAAAATAATGGAAATAAATATTAATGGGTTCTCAGTAAAATTGGTTAATAATTAAAATTAATTAATTAAAAAAGAAGCATATAAAAGGCTTGCTATGTCAAAAGAAAATGAGTTTAGGAATGTGGTTTTTTAATACATTACATCAACTATTTAAAAAAAAAAACAGTTATATGATACAGTATTGAAAATCATATTTGATTCTATTCTATAACTGAACCAAATAATAGAAACTGGGTTCTGATTCCATTCTTGTTCCAAAATAAACATTTGAATTCATGAATCAGGCTCCATTCCCATTCCTTCAGGTATCATTCATGATTCCATTCAAATTCTAATTATGGTGAACCAAACAGGCCCTGAGTGCTAATCTACATTCATATTTCATTACTTGCATATATAGGTCCTGTTCTTTTCATGTGTCAATCCTAAAATACCCACTTCAACCCACTTTTACTATTTTAACCAAGTTCAATTTATCACATAAAAAAATTCAAGCAACTTCAACGAACTTCAACTAGGGATGGCAACGGGGCGGGTTGGGGACGGGGAGTATATTCCCCGTCCCCGTCCCCGCTGGAATCCCCGCCCCGTTCCCCGCTGTGGGGAAAAAATCATCCCCCGTCCCCATCCCCGGCGGGGAGTTAATCCTCGTCATGGCCCCAACGGGGATTTTTCCCCGCTGTTTTTTCCTACCTTGTAATAGACTCTTCTAATTTCATGGGTATTTGGGGGATCATTGATTCCTGTTTTTATAGGCTTCTCCTCAATTTAATTTACAGAGAACATTAACAAAAATACAATTCATTCTTAAATCAATGGGAAGAAATTAACAATATCAAGGGAAAACATTCCCAGCCGACTTACAGAAACAGATCTGGGCATTCAACTTACATTTTTTGTTCATGGTGTTTACAGAGAACATTCTTCAATCAATGTGAAGAAATTTACAGAGAACATTAACGCTTTCGGTTAAAGTTATAAACATTTTTTGTTATATATTTTTGTTTTGGGGCATTCAACTGACAGAAACAGATCTGGGCAAGAGAATTGAACTTGAAAAACCATAAACCAGCCGAGTTCAAGGTGTTTACAATCCCAGCCGACTTTTTACAATCAGAGCAAAAATGAACAAGGGCAAGGGAGACATCCCAGAAGAGGTTATGGTGCTTACAATCAGAGCAAAAATGGCGAAGACAACAATGAACAATCAAAACAGAGAACAACGAACAACAAGACATCCTACTGCTTGAGCACATCTCAAAAAAAAAGGAAAAAAAAAAAAGAAGTTCATGGTGTTTACCGGCGACTGGCGAGGCCACGAGAGATTGACGGGATAACCGACTAGCCGAGTCCGCACTTCAGATCCACACTCCAGAAGCCAGAAGTCAGAAGTCCATACTCCAGACGGGGCCGCCGGGGGAGTTGAAGAAGAAGTCTGGATTTAGAGAGAGAGAGAGAGAGAGAGAGAGAGAGATTACAATCGCCAGGGAGAGGACAGGGCCGCCGGGGAAGTTGAAGAAGGAGCGTGAAGGATTTCTTGATTGATGAAGGAGAAGCCGAGCAACCGAGCAAGGGCCTCTGCGTCTGCGGGGAGTTGAAGAAGGCCTGTTGAGAGCAGAGAGAATCGAGAGATCAAGATTTGAGATTCCAGAAGTTTCAGGCTTTCAGCGGCTCAGCTAAACTTTAACACTCATTTATATAGCTAGGGTTTTTGTGAATAAAATTACCATTATAACCTCATCTTTTTATTTAAAAAATTTTAAAATAAGGGCATTTCTATAATTTTAGTACTGAAAGCGGAAGCGGGGACGGGGATGTTTCCCCAATCGGGGACTCGGGGACGGGGATGGGAACGGGGAAAAATCCCCAACGGGGAAACGGGGACGGGGACGGGTCGGACTATGTCCCCGTCCCTGTCCCTGTCCCCGCGCGGGGATTAATTTTCAGCCCCATCCCCGTCCCCGTCCCCATTAAAGACGGGGATTTTTCCCCACTTCGGGGCGGGGCCCCGACGGGGATGGGGATTCCCCAACTTTTTGCCATCCCTAACTTCAACCCAACCTACTTTAACCCACCTCAACCCACTTCATTCTTTTACCGACCCCAATTTACCTACGAAAAAACATGCCCATAGTTTCTACAAATTTGGACAGATATTTGTACTTTTGAATATTCATGTTCTTTAGCTTCGAAATGGAATTTTCTATGTTGTGATGTCATGAACTTTTAATTTTAAAGTATTAACTTCAACATGTCGGGTTCATTTAATCCACAAACTTTCCTAATTTGAAAAATTTTGTGAGAACCCTAGATGATGTGCTCCTTTACTATGTGGTTTGTTAAATTCTATGTGGATCCTATTCGAGGGTCATAAAATGTGTTGTTCATCTTACCATAACAGATATTGAGTATTTAAGAGCATTGAACATATTATTTTATAATATGTAATTCTTTTAAAAAACAGATAGTATAATTATTTCTTTCACAGTTGAGCAGTTGCTATTGTTATTTATATATAGGAAATTTCATTAGAATTCTAAGCTAAATAGAGTTAATTAATTTATTTTCTCAACTAATTACATAACCTTTGAATCGTACTTAAGATACACTTACATTAAAATAAGCATAAAAACTCAAATCACATAAGGTAAACTTTTTCAATTGTTGATGATAAATATAAATCATACATGTCATAAGCTAATACGATCAATTATTTATCTTTTTTTCCCCCTTTACCTCTTTACCTTGTGTATTCCATAAAAAAAAAAGGAAAGAAAACTACCAATTCAAAGTACATAAATTTTAATGGTTGTATAAATGGTTAGCTCCCTTAATTATATTCCCCAATTGCATAAGTATATTTAGGGTGTATTTGGTAGAGGGGAAAATATTTTTCAGAAAAATTTAAATTTTATTTTTCTTTATTTGGTGCAAAAAGTCAAAAAATAATTTTTATAGGAAATTCTTTTTCCACCCAATGGTGGAAAATATTTTTCAATTGTGAGACAAAGGAAGTTGATTTTTCAAAAAACAACCGGCCTCATTCATGAAAAATTCTTTGATACATAACCTTATATTTAGTTATGTACATAAAAATGTATACTATGCTAAAATACATACGTTTATATGTAAGAATTTTTGCTCATTCATTCATGTCTCTCTCCTCAGTTCATCACTCTCCGTCTCATTCTCTCTCTTCACTCTGCGTTCTCTCCTCGGCATTGCTACAGCTTCTCCGTGTCTCTTCTCACTCTCTCTCTCCTCAGTCCATCTCTCTCCTCCCTCTGCGTTATTGCGCTCGACCCTAACCAAGAGCTTTTTCGTCTTTCTCTTCTTTTTCTCTCTTCAGTCATTGGGGCTTCGGACCAGTGAAACCCTAACTCATCAATCTCAAGCTTGGGAATTTTGCTCATGTAAGGTTTCAAACTTCTACTTCTATTGCAAATTTGTGCATTTGATTCAATTTTTTCACCAATATGCTCAAAAATTAGGGGCCGTTTGATTCAATTGCAGGGATTTTAGGGTTTGAATATGCGATTTTGGGGTTTGCTCAGAAATTCAGGGGTATTTGCTCAAATTAACTCAGGTAATTCACTGATCTTACCCTTTCTACTCAACTCCTCGTTAAGACCTCCCTCACCATTGCATAAACCTCTGCCACCCAAGAATTCATGTAGGTTCAGTTTCGTAGAAATTGGTTTGATTGATGCTGTTTTGGGATTTTTCATGATTTCATTTTGCTCTGTGTTTCATGATCTCATGATTTAACAATGATGGCTGTATGCTGTTTGAATGGCTGTATTTCATCATTTTGCTCTGTATTTCATTTTGCTATATGTTCACCGAAAAGGACAAGCCCAGCAGCTTGCTTTGTTTTTCATCCACAGGTTTATTATCTTGTATTGATACTTCGGACCAGCAGCTTGCTCTGCGTTATTGATACTTGTTTTTCATCCACAGCTTGCTCTATGTTCACTGAAATAGAAAGAGATAGCTCTATTTGCTACTTGGTATTTGTGTCTCATTTATACATAATAGATCAGAATTGTGGTTGTTCTGTTCTGTTTGATGCTTGTATTGATACTTGTATTGAGGCTGTTATGTTCTGTTATGAGGCTGTTCTATTCTGTTTGATACTTGTATTGATAGTGATACTTTCTGTTTTGTTCTGTTCTGTTTGATCTGTTCTTGATAGTGATACTTGTATTGATTTGTTATGGGATTTTCTAGATGGATGATCAATTAGAGGAAGAAGCTTTGGTGATTGGGGGTGCGAGTGCCTTTTTAGGGGCCACGACTATTTTTCTAAATATTATGAGAGAAAAGAAGTTGAAACCGAAATTGAAATGTCTTAAATTCCACGTCAACCTCGTATCAATGTAGACATTGATAGAGAAAATTACATCAATAGTTTGCTATTATGTGGGGATAGACATTGTATTGATCAAATTCGAATGAGCCCCATGGCCTTTTTTAGATTTTGTGAAGCTCTTGAAGGGAAGGGTCTTCTTGCTAGCACTGTGAATATGAGTATTAAAGAACAGGTTTTGATGTTTCTACATCTAGTAGGCCATAATGTGAGGTTTAGGGCAATTGGAGGGAGATTTTTCCGTTCCACTTGGAGCATTCATACTTATTTTCACGCCGTTCTTCAAGCTATCCTAAAGTTGTATCCGGAGTTTGTTAACCCTCCTAACTCCTCTACCCCTTTGAAGATTATCAACAACTCTAGATTTTATACATGGTTTGAGGATTGTGGAGGAGCTTTAGACGGGACTCATGTATGTGCTTCTATACCTATTGGAGACCAAGATAGATATAGGAACAAAAAAGGGGGGTTGTCTCAAAATGTATTGGCAGCCGTATCTTTTGATGACCTAAAGTTTACATATGTGTTAGCTGGATGGGAAGGATCGGCACATGATTCTAGAGTGTTCAATGACGCACTTGCAAGAGGATTTCGAGTTTCAGAAGGTAGGAATTGATAACATTGCTCAAAATCAAAGTCATTATAAAATTTTAAGGTTCATAAAATTCGTTCCGCAATCAAAGGTAGAAAAACAAGCTTTGATTTCCGATTAAAATACTAAAAGTATGCAATACTATACAGATGATCCCAAAATGACTCCATAGTATTCGTCGAGCAGGCATCAAAGGAAAACATGCAAACCCAAGAATCATATGCATGATATGAAATATATTAAATTCTGTGTAGTACTCTTCTTAGAATGTGCCTATACAACCACTCTCTAATGCAACTAAGTCAAGGGTTTTGATGATTCGGCACCGAAAACATGATAAGTGCCAGGACAAATTAAATAAAATTTTAATAATTCAAGATAAACAAAAAATCTAAGAAATAAGTATAAATGCACAACACAACAGGGTCTATTGCAGATTTGCAGCAAACCAGTGACATAAGATAAGACTGCCTAAAATATGTCTTCAAAAATCTATTTCACCACCAACATACGCTCAGCACTTTTACGTTAGTTTATATAGACCAAAGCTACTCTGGGCAGATAGTTAACACCAAAAAAGGTAAATAAGGACATTATATTTTTGAAGTATATTCCGCAAAGTACCTGCATGACTTATGACAAGAGAAGCTGATCTCAAACTCTCAGCAATGCTTGATGAGAATGTGAAGTAGTCAACAGCTATAGATACATCACCACCAGAGGACTGCATAACAAAGAAGTCATAACCTTCTACAAGTGTAAACAGTAGTTACACCAAGGACATGAGCTCTAACATTCAAGCTCTATCATTAGACTGTACTATCATAATCTAAACCTGAAAAGATTTATTTCCCTTGTTTTGGTGGATACAACAACAAACCTTCATAAAGGTACTCTGAGGCTAATATCTTTGGCATTGAGCAATTTATCTAGACACTAATGTGGGTAACTCTCTGCCTGCTAAAAGAAAGTATATATTAACTCGGGTGCAATGACCAGACATTATGAAGTTCGACTTTCTCTCTAAAAGATATTTGAATTCATGAATGCAAGCACTGTGTCAATGGATCAAAGCAGAGAGACTTTTGTTTTTCTTTTTATTATACAAGTGTATTAAGCAAACATGTTGTCAATCATCGAAGAAACTACTTTGTTGGACTCAGAGTAGCAATAGGTCCAAGATTCACAGGTACCTTGGAAGGAATGTATGATCCATGACCAATCTGAATGAGAAGGTGCGTATACCCTTTTATATACAGATCTTGCTTGATTTCTAGAGTAGCAACAACTCTAACAAGAGTATCAAATCGAGTAGTTCCCATAGTCACAAAGACAACTTTCTTAGAGCTCACCCCGTCACTATTAGTTCCCATTTGGTTGTGCGTCTCTTGCCCCAAATAAAATCTAATTGAACTTCACAGCTGTCAAATTGTTCAAAATGTGAAGAGTTTAGCTAAAGAAGTATGGATACAGAATTAAAAAACACAACTCCTCTATTAAGGACAGTGTTTTGAGCTGAACGAGTCCTACATTAAAACAACTTAAGGTTTTCTATGTCTGTTTACCCAGTACATAAAATCATTAAAATGTCAGTACGACTCAAACGCTTTATCAGTCCAGAAAAGCTTTACGTAATAGCTAAATCAATTTAGAATGATACTCAATACTCAAAATAAGACCACCGAATAGCTCACAAAAATGCTTCCTTTTGGAATTGATTAATTGAATACCATTTCAATTAAAATATTGTTTTCTAACAAACAACAAATTATTTTCTTGCCCTGAATTTAGCATAATATCACATTATGCAGAAAGTAAGATGGAAATCTCGCCCAAATCCCAACTTGTTCTAATGAATCCTGCAACTATCTCAATTCATCAGTAACCATTCATATGGACTGTGAACACAAGATCGAAGCTCAGTCAACAGATTAACATTCTCACCACTGCCCCCAAAAAAACTAACTGAAATTGTTAATTTAAGAGGAGAAAGGCAAGGTTGTTGGCCTTTCTATAAAATTACTTCACTAGTCTTGCCTTTCACTCTTATTTTCTCATCCAATCAATCAATAGTTGCATCTACCCCAATAAAGTAATTTTAAAAAAATGAAAGAACTTTCTTCAGTTTTGGAACATAGTAGTAGCATCTTCTTTGATCCAATTGCGTAAAATTACTCTTAAAGTTCAAATCTTCAAATTCAAAATCGATACCAAACTATCTCATAATTCACCAAATATTAACAATACTGCATAGAATTTTCAATTTCTGGGAATTTATTGCACCGGTCTGCTCAAATTGATATTATTGCAGAAGCTAATGCAAGTATAAGCATTCTCAAAAATCAAATGAATCCTGACAATAAAAGAAGATGGTGCATCAATTGCTGAACTTCTTACCTTGTGATTTCATGCAAGCGAGCAACTTCTTCAATTTCAACCGATTCGAACAGAGCAGATAGGGTTTCTCAAACAAACCCTAATTTTCCGAAGCGAACAGATACAAATAATTTCCAGAAAAAATCCAAAGGGATTATTTGGTGAACTCTGTTTCTCTCTTCCACTCCCCAACCAAAAAAAAAAAAAAATCTTGTGTGTGGGTTTTTTTTTTAAATAATTTTTTTGGGTTCTGCTGTCCTCTTTCCATGTGAGTTGGACCTTTTTATAGGCTTCTCTATTTGCTTTGCTTTGCTTTACAATGCGGGCTCGATGAGCCCAATACAAATCTCCTTTAAGTAATGGCCTTTTATGGGCTGCACTAAATAACTCACCAACTACTACCAAGAGTGTTTAGCATACATTCCTCAATAACTAAATAAATTTTCAGTGGAGTCTTTACAAATTTGTCTCTTCGAAGACATCTGATAAAGTTGGAACGAATAGAGTCTTAATAAATTTGATTTGCCAATTTGCCTTTTGCCCGGATGATTCATTCATTTTTTATTTTGTTTCATTTCATTGGAAGTCTACGTATTGCAACATTAGAATTTGAAATATGCAAAAGAAATAAAAAGGAAAATCTCCTAAAGTTAACATAAGAAATTGAAATCAGCATTATTAGAGGGTCGATAATGAGTCAAAGTTAGTCTACCTTTTTAGTCTAAAACCCACAAGGCTAGGGTTTTTCAAAGCACATAATAGCAAAAAGGAATACACCAAAACTACATTAAGAGATTGTGAAATACGCAAAACGCAAAAAAAAAAAAAGTAGAAATTGATTAGAATACCTGTTTTTGAAGAATAAAGATCAAATCCCATGCCTCTTTTTCAAAAAATTTCGTCTATAATAGAGTAGTACATTCACGATCCATATTCAATTGAATCAATTCTTGCCCACCAAAAGTCAATCTCAAACCCTCAATCAAACACGAGAGAGAGAGAGAGGGTATTGGATGAGATATGAAAAACGTCACCGGAAGAAAGCCTTGCAGCCGGAGGGTCGCCAGAAAAAAACCTTGCAGCCATGGATGCGAGGAGAGAGAGTGAGGATAGAGGCGAGGAGAGAGAGACGAGTTTCACGTATGAGGTTTTTTTGGGGGGTATCGGGCAGAGGATTTCCAAGCTGTTTTCACAACTTTTCTCCCAATTTGGAAAGGAAAATTGAAAAATTCTTAGATACAAACGTATATATCGAGCATGGTAATACCCTGGAGTCATGTAGTGGACGTGCGCTTGATGTGTTGCAGTATATCTTTTTTTCTCGCAGTAGTGTATCTTTTATGTTCTACAGTGTACCTTTTTCTTCATGCAGTGTACCTTTTTCTTCATGCAGTGTACCATTTTTTTTCTGCAATGTATCTTTTCGTACCTGTAGTTTATCTTTTCTTGTCTGCAATGTACCTTTTGCTATTTGCAATGTATATTTTTCTAATCGTTGGGTTGGAAGAATTACAAAAAATACTTGTTGGATTTTGGGGGAAATGAAATAGGGGCTCAGCTTAATTATATAATGTCTCTAATATAGATATATACCTGAGCATGGTACATAGGCATGTACTTTAGAATTACTGAGAAAATTTTATGACCTAAATTACATTATTTTTCATCACATTTTTCGTGTGATTTTTTTGTTCTTTCTAATTTTCTTCACTCTAAATATGGAAACAATTCTTATTTTCCAAATTTTTGTTTCTTTCCATGAAACTTTTCTTTCCAAAGCCCTCACGTCCCCCCCCCTGAAAAAAAACCCCAAAAGAAAAAAGGCATAAAAATAGAGATAAATGAAAGATGGGGGTGGCTTTATAAAAAAGTTTCTGAAGGTTTACATAAATAAGGTTGTTTGAGAGATTATTAATGATACACATGAATGTAGTCTCCCATGTAATTAAGCCAAATGTCTCAGAGCAACAAAAAATTGTAGAGTAACTAACGGTGTGTTTGGTAGAGGGGAAAATCATTTTCCCGAAAAATCATTTTCCATGGAAAATGTTTTCCCAAGGAAATTGATTTTCCACCAACATTTTCTGCTGTTTGGTAGAATGGAAAATTATTTTCTTTTCACTTCATTTTCTGCTGTTTGATAGAAGAAAAAATATCTTCCAAGACAATAGGTTGCAACATTTTAGTACTAATAAGCTGAGTTGATGGATAACTAATCATCTTCGTCATCAAAGATGTCTTACGAAGTCATAATAATACCCAAAGAAACCCGGGAGGGGGGGGAGTGTAACGGGAATGAGAAATATCATTCCATTCAATTGTTCTCCTTGAATTTTTGAAGTCAAATCCTCCTAAGTTTCCTGCTTTTGACTAGAAAACCCTTGGCTAAGTTTTCACGCTCTACGAGGTGATCAAAAACGGTACCCAAGAACTCTTCTTCAAACCCTTCGGTTTTCGTGACTTCTTGATAAACGTCGAGCTTGAATTTAGATATCTTTTGTAGAGCCAATGCAATTTCTCCCATTTGATTGGAGATATTTTGAAGTTCCAAATCATCGTCGCGTGTCCTCTTTCGACTCTTTCTTGATTCCAAAGGCGCACTTGAAGTCGATCGTTTGTCGTTGTCTTTCATAAACTTGCTATCACCATCGCCTTTCTCTTCCAAATTTATCGTATAACCATGTGAGTGTATCTCAACATCATCAAATGACTTGGCACCGCTTCCTCGAGCAACATCCTTTCCAACCACAACGGCCATTTCATCATACATATCAATTTTCTTGTTAAGATACTTCTCATGAGTTGGATTCGCCGGTTAAAAGAAACAACTAATTAGTAAACCCCATTCCAAATGGGCAAGAATGCAAAGAAACTCAAGTATGATCCAAACCAAAAAACCACACAGTCCTTATGATCTCTACTCCTTATGATCTCTACTTCTTTGGGATCATAGGTTTTTAAGTTGTTGCCCACAATGTCGTGAAGCCTCTTTTCTGTCAACAGTTTTTTGATCTACAATTGTCATGCCAAACAAATTATCCTAAGTGCAATCATACAGTAGACAGAAGTTCAGAAGCTGGCAATTGATTCAAAGCATTTACCTATACTGACTGACAGCAGCAGTTACCTACACTGGTTAACTTGGAAGGAAACAGGGAAAACAGGGCAACAATTTCCAGTGCATCCAAATCCAGTGCATCCAAATCCAAACCAAAAACCACACAATCATTATAAAAGCCAACCCACTTTCTGGGAACGGTTGCCAACACACAAAACTTCGAGTTCAAGACCAAGGGCAAAGTCACCAACAGCAAACGAGAACAACAAAGCCACCACACTCCCACCTTGCTTCACCAATCTTTGGTATTGTAAGAATATCGTCACTTCATAATGATTAAGCAAACTTCAATGAAAACCCTAATGCTCCAAGTGCACTCTCCATACAGTAACAGTCAAATGAGTGGTCTGATTATATGCTGTAGACACTAACTGAGC
>JAKOGI010002963.1:55000-75147 GCA_029747015.1 Carnegiea gigantea | reverse complement strand
ATATATATATATATATATATGTATGCATGTATGTATGTATGTATGTTTGTTTGTTTGTATGTATGTATGTATTTGGTGCTAGGTGTGCAATTAATTGTTTCATGCCTTTCATATTTTTTGTTTTAGTTTTAGGAAAATAAAAATTTAAAGGAAGATTGGAAAATTGGGGAAATAAAGAATAAATTATTGGCATTGGTATCTATGTTGTATATACTTTTTTGATTCCTTCCTATATCGACTCAGTTTCCTATTTGATTCGTGGGGTGTGTATGAATTGTGCTGTTAAGGTTTGGAATGTTGGTGTGCTATATGATTGACTAGCCATTGTTAGTTTTTCCTTAATCTTCTTCGCTATTAGCTCCACATGCCTAAAATGTGCCCACACCTCCTTCCCTATGATCATTGAGCCTCGTTACAAGCCTTGGAAAACCCTTTTGATTGTCATCTGCATATTGCATCTTAGTGGTATGGAATTTGTGGGTCTAGAGAAGTTGTGTGGATCATTTCTTTGGAATGATCCTTGGGTGAACCCATGCTATATTTAAAACACATAAGCATACGTGATCGACAGTTCTAAAAGTGTGGTTCTACCAGTCCATATTCTTTTGCTCATTTCCATGTGCTTTCATGACTTCTTTGTGGCTACTATGGGGTATTCATATTTGATATCGGGTATTTGGTCCTAATTTCTTTGAAAACTTTCACTTATTTTGGAATGATTTGCACACTACATTGGATTGTCATTGGTTGTTCCTCTTATTTATGATGTTCTACTTATTGCCTAACTTAGGGTTTGCCTTTAATCCTTGATGCATCTCCTCTTGTCAGTTTGTTTAGAGTCCAACTTTCCTTGGGGATGAGAAAAGCACTAAACATGGTGGAGTGATGAATGTCACATTTGCGTTATTTTGAGGGTCTCACTACTTGTATTTTGGGAAAGAATTGTGTAGTTTATGGTGGTTTTATGCCCTTTTTCTATTTTATGCTCGGGTATATGTTTTTGGTGCATGTCTATGAATTTTGATCAAGGAAACATGAAGTTGCAATGATTTAGAAGATTTTTGGATGAAAGAACAATATTAGAAGCTCAAGAGGTACCCAACATAGTCTATTCATGGCCTCCAATATGATCGAGGAGGTCCAAATGAATCAAAGCAAGCAACACATAAAAAACTAGGTGGGACACTAAAATTTGGAATTCAAATACCTTTCTGGACTTATACTTTTCAAATGCAAAATGACTTTGTAATCTAAAAATCCTAATGCTTGGAGATTGTAGAAGATAATTATGCCAATTTAATAGATTGTTACCAATGAGCAACAATTTTGATGAGATTATTTACAACATACTACCACCAAGTTAGACTCATCGGAAAGATGAGATGATGATGGTTGAGTCCTACATGATGGTAGCAGTTGAATTTTAGTAAAGTTTTTGACAATTAAGCTATGATTAACCCCTTGGAATGTAAAACAGGTAGAAGACAACCAAAGAGGAGCTGAAACAAAGTGATTAAATGTGATTTAAATTATTTGTGACTTACATAGGACATGACTTAGGATAGGAGCCCGTGAAGGTCTAGGATTAAGGTTGCAAACAATGGATATCTTGTTTCTTCTTCTTCCCTTGGCTTTTCAATGCATAGGGAATGTTGTTGTATTGCATTAACTATTGTTCTACGTCGTGTTTATCGAACTGTAGATTGACAATAATAGTATTATCTTTATTGGGTTATTGTTATCTCACCTCTTGTAGTTCAAGGTACCACACTTACGTCCCTTATGTTATTTTGCTATACTTAAGATTAACTAATTTAAGTATCAAATGTTATATTATATTTTTGTCTATCAAGATTTTTTAACATCTAAAATTTTTCCTAAATTTTTTTTGATATTTTGGAATCGATCTCTCTATAACCTGACATAGAGGTAGGGTTGTCTAAATTTGTATCTCCTAAGACTTCACAAAAGTGGGATCCATATTGGGAGTTGTTCTTCTTCTTCTTGTTTTTATTGTTCTTGTTTCACCTTCCCTCTCATTCCTATCCCTCCCCTTAGATAAAGATGATGATGATAATAACAATAGCAACAATAACAATAATGATGATGATGATGATAATAATAACAACGACAACAACAATGACAACAGTAACAACAACAAACACCCTCCGCCTCGCTCCTTTCCATGACCACTATCTACCCCCTCCCATAGGCGGATTTATGTGGGAAGGAGGGGTGCCAACGGACACCCCTAGCCCAAAAAAAAATTTTAATGTGTTATTTTAAATGAAGGTTAAATTAGTATATGTGGACACTCCTTAAATAGTACTAAAAAGCTATAGATTCTTATTTACGTAACCCACATATTTGCATTTTAAATTTGTTTAAATACTAAAAATTCAGTTATAAAGTTGAAATTTGATAGAAAAATAAAATAAATTTAAATGTACCCAAATCCAAATCTTTTTGTTGTTCTCTCCCTCTCTTTTTCTCTTGTATGGATTCTAGAATCTTAATTTAATATAATATTATTCTTTTTAATTTTCTTTTACTGTTATTATTGATTTTTTCAGCTGTTTAGTTGCAATGTATTTTTGCTGTAAAATTTTTGTTAACTTCGCACTAATCATTGATTTGAACTTGATGCAATTTCTTTTTTCCCCTTGTTAGTGCAATTAGACGGAGATTGCTTATTTGTAATTTTATTTCATGTTTTATGTGTTAACTTCAAAGCTTTTTTTTGGGTTTTATTATCGTGTGGATGGTTTGTGCTCTATAATCGATGATTTTAGTAAATGGTAGACAATTGTAACATTCTGTGATTTCAGCATAATTTATATATCAACTTCAAAATATGAAAAATTACAAAGAGCAAGCGTTATAGTAGACCTATCATAGTTTTATCTTTTTAAGAGCAAAAAAGTGGGGTATATTATTATTGTTTATCGACTTATGCTAGTGGAAAAATACGAGGCGGAAAATTTGTTTTAAAAAAAAGGAATAGACAGAATAAAAAAAAGTACGAGACAAGACGCTTATACAAATAGTCTACCTTAGTAGGTACAACATATTTTTTTTTAGTAATGTATATTAGTAATGATGTTAGTATATAGACACCCATGTTCTAAATTCCTAGATCCATCACTGCCCCTCCCTTTGCCATCATCTAGAAGACAATTGTGGCTCCAATTGAATGGAAATGGTACCAAAGACTCCAAAATTGCGATAAAGTCTTTAGTTTTGGAGTCTTTTCGCTTGTTTGATGATATGTCTATTCTAGTTCAATTAAGGATTCTACCATTTTTGCTCAAAAAAAAGCAAAAGTGGGATGAGAATGTACTTGAGAGGATCATAGCAATCTAAAAATAGGTGAGAGAGAATTGATTTGTTGATTAATCTAGCGCAGAATCTGCAATATTTTTGAAGAAGGGGATCCAGAAATTGATAAGGAAGATGAAGGAGTAGTGTATTCATGCCTTTGATATTCTAACAAGCTATGTTATTCATTGTTTTACGGGGTGGGGGGCATGGTGTCCTAGAACTATAATTTGCCGCCTCCATACCCAACATTTCTAATTGCAACTCCTTCACCAATCGTTTTATTATAGAGTAATGATTGCAAAGAGGAGTTGATCATATCATAGTACTTACCTCAGTTGGAGTATCAGAAGGATGAACATTACCAGGAATAGTCCAATCTTTCTCCTAAGTTTGTGTCTCATTAATCTGAATAGACTATGTATTCTTAGGCAGACATCCATTGGTATTGCCGATCAACCTTCTTGTAACTTTTCAAAGATATGTCCATAATTTTTGCATTTGATACATAAAATAGGCTTTTACGTCAGTTTTTTCGTGTGTTTTTTTTTTTTTTGGGGGGTTTTGGAATGAGTCTCTCTGCTTGCAGAAGTGCTTGGATGAATAAGTTCATTTACATCTAGATCCCCCCAAATCCTATGAAAACAGGACCTATAGTGGATATTATTATTGCTAGTACATAAGATAGCATGCCATTCAAACTCAATTAACTTCCTGTTGGATTGGTAATCCTTTCTCATTCTTAGAGAAATATACTTAGCAAATTGCTACTGAATAGAGACTTCGATGAGAAACAAGCATAGGACATCCTATTCTTCTCTTGGGTATTTTTATAAACCATTATATAAGTACCAAAATGGTGGTCAACTTGCTCAATGTTCAGACACTTCAATGTTTGACATCTAGTTTAGGAAATTTTACCAATGCAGGCACTTAATTATAATTTTCTTGAAGTTGGCATACCAAGGGTTCGGCATGGAAAGTTTTTTTTTCCCAAAAAAAATCAAAGTGATTTTAGTGCATGTTGCAAAGGTTGATCTTTGGTTTCAATTGAATCAAATCTAACTAGGACGATGTCAATTTAAGTGTATCTGCTATACTATTTACAAAATCCTTCCAAATTTTGTGAATAAATCCATCCAATATTGCAAAGGAAGGAGAAGCACCTAGTACATAGCAATCCTCAACATATTCCCAAATTCTGACTTCTAATTGTATTTTCTTTAGCCTAAATTTGGTGTAAGCAACATTAATATACATACTAGGCTGAAAATAACTCAATTTTTTACCACCAATTTCATGGTCAAAGATCTCAAAGTTTATTTATACATAAGAGTAGCTACTCGAACCCTCATGCTCTTAGGGGAATGGTTGATCTTGGAGTACAACTTCTACCTTTGTCTCAGGAATCTCATTTACCTTAGATGTTCGATGCTCATCAATATGTGTAGGCATTGATTACTTTTGATTCAATCAAAGTGATCTAAATTAAACATTAGTGTGAGAGTGCATTTTCTACTTCTCACCAATGGAACCTAGAGAGCTTGATGAAACAACTAGTAGAATACCAACAACTGTAGTCAACTTCAAAAGTGCTATGGATTTAGAGATTTATGACCTAACTAGAGGTTCCCCCCCCCCCCAACCATGGGATTCGCATGTCAAAATTAGAGAAGGAAAGCCAACACTCTCACCTTGTCTTTCCAACAATAAATTGGCTCATCAATAGGAAATTATGGCTGAGTAAAACGAGATTCCGATTCGTATGAATCATTAATTAATTCCTAGGATTAATTTTCATTCTAATATTGAGTTTAAGTGGAACTAATAATTTTTTCTTTAAATTGTTGAACATAAATGCATCCAAAATTAATGGACTTATAAATTATTAAAAAAAAAAAAAAGGTAAAACAAAAATACTTAACATTTACAAAGTCTATGCAACATCTTAAAAGGAAACTACGGTTCTTACCCAAAAAAAAAATTAAGTTGTGTGGGACCACATCCGGCATGTGAGATGGGTATTAGCCAGGTATTTAGAAGATGTGCCCCATAGCTGTCTGAGGATTAAGGACAACCGGGTTATCTTTCTGTTGCTAACTCTGAAGGGAGACCCTGAGTGGCGTTACTGAGTTGACGAGTTGCACCCCAGGGCCCGTAATCATCGCCCATGGGGGAAATGCGGTTGGTGTGACTAGGAGCCTATGGGATAAGTGTAGTTGACCTAATAAACTATCTGAGATTGGAAGGACCCCACAACCAGGAGCGTATACCCACAGCTAATGAGGAGGATGCCCCACCCCTAGGAGACGAGCTCACTAATGAGGAGGGTGACTCTAAGGATGAGGAAGGTGTTCCTACTGAGACAAGTCCAGTAGAGGAGGCAGATCCTAGTGAGGAGGAACCGATGGAAGAGGAGGACCCTAAAAAGGACCCTAGTGATGAGGAACCGATAGAAGAGAAGGACCTGAAAGAGGATCCTAGCGAGAAGGAACCGGTTGGATGGGAGGACCCTGAGGAGGATTCTGAGGTGAGTGAGGGAAAGCTTATGGGAAGTTAACACCTCGAGGGAGACTCTAGTGAGAGCGAGGCAGAGGCTAATAAGAAAGAGAACCCCGAGGGGGATCAGTAGGAGGGAAGGATAGAGTTCATTTTGCAGGCCGACCAAACAAGGGGACCTGAGGGTTTGGGTGATGAGATAGATCCTGTGCAGAAGATGGGTGAGTCTTAAGACTGGGGTGACCCGCTAGAAGCGGGGTAGGTGTGGTCGAATGTGTAGGGGTACCTATCCTGGACGCCTCTGACCAGTAGAGGCTTGTAGACTTTAGAAAGTTTTTATTTTCTCTAGAACGATGTTGTTAGTTATCTTTCTGTTATGTTGCTAAGCCACTGTGGGCTAATAAAGTTAGAAATCGGGATGTAATTAAGAGTAATAGTATGTAACACCTATGATTTTGAATTCTATACAATGAAACCTTTTGAATTATCTGAATGCCAGTGTTCCTTATTTATGACGTATGTGGATCATGTTAACGTGATGCCTCTATGATGTATAATGCATGAGCATGTGATGTGGTCATTGGACCATGTGAATGTGGTAATGTGATGTGATTGGAAACCTGTCAATTGTTGCATGATGCACTAGCATGTGATATGTTATTGAACTGTAGTAGTGCGTAGGGTATGAACTATTAGGAGAGGAACTAAACCCAACTTATTTCTCGAACAAGATAGCAAGAAACAATGAAGAATTTTAAACCGGATCTCAGCCCGTTACGAGAGTCCCTGTGAACCCGGAGATCCCCATATCAACCTTTAAGGAACGGTTGGAAGCTCTATGCCCCAGGGATGGGAACGGATCTGGTAGTTACGTGGACGAGACGAACCCAACCTCCTACTATTGGAGTTGCTGCAGAAGCAGGGAGAGCAGCTGCGACTCCAGAACGAACAACTGCAGAAGCTGATGGAAGTAGGTGAGAAGAGGGTCGATGAGGATAACTCTTATATGTTTAAGAGACTTGCGAGCCATAACCCACCCATCTACGATGACACCCCTGACTTCAAAATCTTTGAGGACTGGATTAGGGGCATGGAAAAGTTGTTTGATACATTCCAATACCCCGAGGAGTGGAAAGTGGGTTTTGGGGTGTTGTACCTGAAAGATAACGCCGACCTATGGTGGGCCATAGTGAGGGAAAGGCAATACAAGCCTGTTTTCAACTGGAGCAAGTTCAAGGAATCGATCAAGGATTATTTCTATCCCTCCTCCCTCTAGAAAACCAAAGAGAAAGAGTTCATGCAGTTACAGCAAGGGAGCATGAGCGTACTAGAGTATGCCTCGAAGTTTATGGAGCTCTCTTGTTTCGCCCCGGTCTTCGTAGCTGACGAGAGGCTTAAGATGAACTGGTTCAAGGCAAAACTCAATACCACCATTAAGAAAAGGTTGTCAGTGCGCCAGTACATATCCTACATGGACTTGTATGATACTGCGATCAATGTAGAAAGGGTAATGAAGGAGAGGAGTAATTACTGCAATGAGCAACGGGGAATTAAGAGGAAGGGGGATAACCAAGGAAACTTCTAGCCACAGGAGCAGTATCAGAAAGCCTCTTAGGAATCATTACTCAAACAACAACTCTTGTGGAGGCCAGCACCCCATTGCGTAGCCTAAGGTGACCTGTAATGCTTATTGGAAGTTGGGGCAGTGTCGTTCAGTCAAGAGGTGTTTTCACTGCGGAAGCCCTTAACACCAGATCTAGGATTGCCCACACCCCCCACCTCCTACCGGTCAGGGTCATGGGGGACAAGGACGGGGACAGGGACAACAACCCCAGCAGCCTCATCGAAACAGGGGTGGGCAGGCAGCCAACCCCAACCAGCAGAACCGGGCACCTCAGCAGATTTAGGTCGACCTCCCCACCGACTGCCTCGAAACAAAGGGGGCAGGGTCTACGTGATGCGCAAGGAGGAGGTGGAGGATGCTCCAAATATTTTGATTGGTACTTTTTATATCCAAGCTCAACCAGTAGATGTTTTATTTGATTCAGGTGCTCTGCACTCTTTTATTTCTGTGAAATTGGTTGAGATATTAGAACTAGTTTCCACCTGTAAATCTGTCTTATTGTCTGTGATTCTACCTAATGGAAAGACGATAAGGTGTGAGGAACTGTATTAGCATTATCCTATTAGAATGTATAAGCATGAGTTCTTAGCAGACCTATATGGGTTTGGGTTAACTGACTTTGGGGTCATCCTAGGGATGGACTAGTTAGCCAAACATCAGGCAGACTGTCTAAGACGAAACATCACCCTAAGGGGCTCAATAGGGAGAAGGTGGTGCATAAAGGCAAGGGACCTAGAGCGGGAGTGAAACCGATTTCTGTGATGAAAGCCCGCAAGTTGTTAGGCAGAGGCTGTGAGGGATTCCTATGTAACCTTGTGACAACGGAGAGTGTCGGACCCTCTCTTGAGGACATTCCAGTAGTGAGGGAATTCTTAGATGTATTTCCAGGGGAAATCCCTGGTATGCCACCCCTTAGAGAAATAGAATTTTATATCGATCTGAACCTCGAAGCCACACCATCTCTAAAGCACCTTACGTTATGGCACTGACGGAACTGAAGGAATTAAAGACACAGCTGGACGAGCTATTAAAGAAGGGTTATATTCGGCCCAGTACATCTCTGTGGGGAGCCCTGGTGTTGTTTGTAAAGAAAAAGGATTGAACCTTGAGGTTATGTATAGACTATAGGGAACTAAACATAATAACGGCCAAGAACCGTTACCTTCTGCTAAGAATAGACGTCCTCTTTGACCAACTGAGAGGCGCAGGGACTTTCTTCACGATAGACCTTCGTTCAGGGTACCACTAACTCCAAATCAAGGATGAAGACATATCTAAAACTGCCTTTCGTACCTGGTACGGACATTATGAATTCGTAGTGATGTCCTTTGACCTCACTAATGCCTCAGCAGCATTCATGGACCTCATGAACAGAGTTTTCAAACCCTACTTGGGCCAGTTTGTAGTGGTATTCATCGACGATATAATGATCTACTCGAGAACTCTAGAGCAGCATACCCATCACCTCAAGATAGCCCTGGAAGTGTTAAGGAGGAAGGAGATGTATGCCAAGTTTTCGAAGTGTGAATTCTTGTTGAATAAGGTGGCATTTTTAGGATACATAGTATCAAATGAGGGAGTGTCTGTGGATCCCCAAAAGATAGAGGCTGTGACGAACTGGCCAAGACCTAAGAACCCGACAGAAGTGAGGAGTTTCTTGGGTTTGGCAGGGTACTACCGTAGGTTTATCCAAAACTTCTCAAAGATCACCACCCCGCTCACCAACTTGACCAGGAAGATCGCTAAATATGAATGGATGGAGCAGTACGAAGAAGCATTCTTAGAGTTTAAGAAAAGGCTGCCGACTCTGGCCTTACCTACCACCAATAAAGGTTTTGTGGTGTATAGCGATGCATCTATGACTGGGTTGGGATGCGTACTGATACAATAGAACCGTGTTATAGCCTACGCATCACGGCAACTAAAGACTCATGAACGGAACTACCCGACTCATGACCTAGAGCTGGCGGCCGTTGTGTTTGCATTCAAGATCTGGAGGTATTACTATTACGGGGTACATTATGAAGTTTCATCGATCACCAGAGCTTGAAATGCATTTTTTTCACAAAAGGTTCTGAACCTGAGGCAGACAAGGTAGCTGAAGTTCTTGAAGGACTACGAGGTCCATTTCTAGTACCACCCGGGACAAGCTAATGTAGTGGCGGATGCATTGAGCTGCCAACCGTACCCAGTTCTAACCTGCTTGCTAACACTACCCAATGAGTTATGTGAGGAATTTCGAAAGCTGGAGCTCAACATAAGCACCCCGGAGACCAAGCCTTTGTTGTGTGCCTTGGAAGCACAACCGACACTCATAGAAGAAATCCAAGTAGCATAGACTACAGACCCTTAACTAGAATGGATCAGGGAAGAGATATTGGTAGGCAAAGCACCCGAATTTGTGATCCACGAGGATGGCACCATTAGATTCCACAACCAGGTGTGTGTCCCCGTAGTAGAGGCACTTAAGAGAAAAATTCTGGATGAGGGCCACAATACTCCACACTCTGTACACCCTAGGGGAAATGAACTGTACAAGGACCTAAAACACATTCTGGTGGAGTAACATGAAGCAAGAGGTAGTCGACTATGTGGCGAAGTGTCTAACCTATCGGAGGGTGAAGATCGAACATTAACGACCAGCGGGACTTCTGCAATCGCTGGACGTCCAATGTAGTCACGCTAAGAAGAGACAAAATGAAAGGAAAGCTTAAGTGTTTGGGGGAAAAGAGAGCAGATGCGTGGGAAACCAAGAGAGATGGCGTGAAAGGAAAGGAGAATTCAAGGCCTTGAAGAAGGAAATCAAGGTAGTGAACTTGGTATCGATAGACCTGCAACATTTCTTAGATACAGATTTTACCACTAAGAACTATTTCAGAGCCCTTAATCCTAGATTAAGATATACATTTCACCACCTAATTAATATTAAGACTCACTTAAACACCACCCTAATTGGCCGAATTAGAGATAAGCAAGTAGAGAATTTAAAGTAACACACAGAGGAGTTTCTAACTCAACTTCTGATTTCAATTTCTCAACACTGGGTTACAAAATGAGTGTTGAACTACTTATAACGGCATGCCTATAGGCTTTCCTTAGTCATTAGGTAATCATTAAAAGATCACTTAATGTTAAGGAAGCTCACTAAATACATTTACAAAGCTAAGTACACGGTTTAGTACAAAATCAAATTTAAACAAGTACTAATGAGTATACTAGCTTCAAAATAATTAATTTAGGCTAATTCTTGATGATCTTAGGTAGCAAGAGTCATCTTTCCTCCCTAGGAGGGTAATCACACACGGTTGCCACCTCAAAAGGAGAAGAGTAATGCATGTTTGCCACCTCTTACTTGAGTGTCCGAATGTATGCTTACGAAGTGGCACAATCTTCCTCTTTTATTTGGCTTTCTCTCCATTTATGGGTCACATGGTGGCTAAGCTCAAGGTACCAGCTAACTTAGCATACACCTTGGTGGAAGAAACCCACCTAGGAGGGTAAAACTCGTTTGCTAAGCAAGCTGCTGTAGAGAAGCTGTGTGGGCTATGTCTTCATACAGCAAGTGTCACTTCATTTTGGTGACTAATCCTTGGTTTTCTTCAGTGTGGGGAAACCTTAAGATGTCTAAAAAGCCCCATTTTTTGAAAATCATGATTTATACATCACTACGTAGCTTAATCACTAAGATCTTTTTAACCATTCATTTTCAGAGACCTGCTGGATAGCTTTGACAAAACAACTAAACTGGACCCCTTAACGTGCTCTTTTGCCTTTGTGCTTCACATAACGAATAAACTAGACATCTAACTGAACTAACAAAAAAAGAATCACATAATTTAGATGCCGTTTGGACTATGAAATAATAAAAACAAGACCAGGCACATGCAAGGGGGTAAACCTGGGTACCATCTTCTTTTGGACTTGCAAAATGAAGCTTGTTCCTTGGACTTGGACTTGCATAATTAGATTATCTTGACTTGGGGTATTTAACTGGGATGTGTCTAATTGAATTACACCATCCTCCCCTTGTTTGAAATGATTTTACCTCAAATTGTACAAGTAATCATCTTCTTCGTAAAGGCTCAAATCGGCTACGTTGAGCGTAGCTGAAATACTCCATAGTCCCCAGGGAGATCCACCTTGTAAGCATTATTGTTTATGCATTCTAGGATCTCAAATAGACCATCTGCTCTTGGCATAAGCTTGTTCTTGCGTCTTGCTAGAAAATACTCTTTTCTGAGATGGATCTAAACTAAATCTCCTAGCTGGAACGTCTTCTGCTTCTTCTTCTTGTTTGCGTGAGCAGAATAGGATAGGTTAGATTGCTTAATTTTATTTCTAACCTGTTTGTGCAGCTTCTAAATTTCCTTAACTCTCTGATCTAAATCTATACTAGGATTTTGATCCAGGGGGGGCATGGCATCAGATCTAAGGGAGTTATAGGATCAGTCCCATATACTACCTTGAAAGGTGACACACCAGTTACTCGACTTGGGGCTCTGTTGTAGGCGAATTCTGCATGTGGTGACAAAAGATCTCAAGCTTTCTTAGATTGCGACAAAATCAAAGCCCTGAGGAGCGTTCCTAAGGTTCGATTTGTTACCTCTGTTTGACCGTCAGGCTGGGGATGATAGGTTGTGCTGTATTTTAGTATTATCCCAGCTTCTTCCATAAAGTGACCCAGAAATGACTTAAAAACTTAGTATCCTGATCTGAAATAATGAATCGTGGAATACCATGTAATCTAGACACTTCCTTGAAATATAAATGTGCAATATTGGTAGCATCGTTGGTCCTGTTGTAGGGTATAAAATAGGCCATCTTTGAAAATCGGTCTACTACTACAAATATGGAATCTTTGCCCTTCTGAGTTCTAGGCAAACCCAAAATAAAATCCATACTCACGTCAACCCAAGTTTGGGTAGGTACTGGTAACGGTGTATATAGTCCTTGCGGGAGTAAGTGACTTTTAGCTACTTGACATGTTGCACACTGCTTTAGTAAATCTTGCACATCTTTATGCATCCCGGGCCAATAATAATGTTCTTTCAAAATGGTAAGAGTTTTAGTCTCACCATAGTGACCTGCTAATGATCCTCCATGGACTTCTCGAATCAGAAGTTCTCGAGTGCTGCATTTAGGCATACACAGGCATGTACCCTTAAACAAAAATCCTTCTTGGATCAAATAATCATCTTTGGGTTTGACATGCACCACAGAGTTCCCCAAAGTCTTCATCTCCAAAATATAATAATTTTAGATGCTCGAAACCCAAAACACAAGCACCTAACAGGAACAGTAATAGATATCTTCTGGGTACGGCATCAGCGCCTTTATTCAGCTTCCTTGATTTATGCTGTATAGTAAAATGAAATAACTGGATAAACTCAATCCACTTAGCATGTCAGGAGTTTAATTTATGCTGGCCTTGAATATACTTTAAAGCTTCACGATCAAAATAGAGAATAAACTCTCTGGCCATAAGATAATGACTCCAGTGCTCCAAACATCGAACTATGGCATAGAATTCTTTATCGTAAGTGGATTATTTTCGCCTCGAGTCACACAGTTTCTCATTGAAGAAGGCTAATTGTTTACCTTCTTGAGTAAGAACACTGCTAATACCAATGTCAGATGCATCGTATTCCACTTCGAACACTTTGTCAAAACAGGGAAGAGCTAACACTGGTGCTTGCGTTAGGTTAGCCTTCAGTTCTTCAAAGGCCATTTGTGCCTTAGGGGTCTATCTAAAAGATGTTCCCTTAAGCACCTCGGTCATTGGCACAGTAATAGTGCTGAAATTTCGAATAAAACGCCGGTAGAACGAAGCAAGTCCGTGAAAACTACAGACATCATGTATGCTTTGCGTCGTAGGCCAATTCCGAATAGCCTCAATCTTAGCTTCATCAGCTTCAATTCCTTCGACAGTCACGATATACCCCAAAAATGTGAGCTTAGAAGTGAAAAAGGAACACTTTTTGAGATTCTCATATAATTTTTCACGTTCAAGCACCCTCATAATCTTAGTTAAATGATTCTGGTGCTCTTTCTCATCTTTGCTGAAGATCAGAATATCATTAAAATAAACGACAATGAACTTCCCAATATAACGTTTGAATACTTGATTCATTAACTTTATAAAGGTGCTCGGAGCATTTGATAAACTGAATGGGCATAACCAACCATTCGAATGGACCACCCTTTGTTTTGAAAGTGGTTTTCCACTCGTCACCTTCTCTGATTCGAATCTGATATTAACCGCTTCGCAAATCAATCTTTAAATGTACCCTCGACCCATGTAACTCGTCAAGCATATCTTTAAGTATTGGTATTAGATACCAGTAATTGATAGTAATCTTGTTAATAGCTTGACTACCGATGCACATACGCATACTCTCGTCTTGTTTGGTACTAGGAGTGTAGGAACGGTGTAAGGGCTTAAGGATTCTCAAACTAATCCTTTAGCCATCAATTCTTCTAGTTGCTTCTGAATTTCAGAAGTGTCTTTTGGGTTCATTCTGCAGGCAGGTTTGTTTGGAAGGATTGAGCTAGGAATAGGTCAATATGATGCTGGATATCTCTTTTCGAGGGTAATCCAGAAGGTACCTCTTTAAGAAATACATGACTAAACCGTTTGAGTAACGATTTAGCTATTAGATGGTCTGGCAAAGGTGATTCAGATTGTTCTTGAGTGGCTAAAATCTATTCTCTAAAAGCTCTAAACTCATGATAAGATGCTTTCAGCAAAGGCTCACTGCAGGCAAATAACATATCTGATCTTTCAAGGCTTTTTTGTAGTTTGTGTTTGGAAAGTTTGGATGGAGATAATGGTGTCAAGGTGATTTTCTTTCCTCCTTTAGAGAAGGAATAGGTATTCAGAAATCCATTGTCCATCACTTTACGATCATACATCCATGGATGTCCTAAAAGAATATGGCACGCATCCATTAGAATCACATCGCACCACAACTCATCTCGATAATTCTTCCCAATTGATAATGAAATCAAACACTGGGAATTAACTTGAAGACCTTTACTCTGATTGAGCCACTAGATGTTGTATGGGTGGGGATGTGCCATGGCCTGGAGGCCTAATTTCTCAATCATGTTCAATGAAAGGACGTTAGCACAACTGCCTCCGTCGATTGTCAAGGAACATACTTTACCCTCGACAGTGCAACAGGAGTGAAAGATGTTTTCCCGTTGTTCATCCTTTGCTCCACATTGATTGCTAAGTCCTCTTCGAAGCACTAGCATTTCTCGTTCGTCTGTAACTTCAACTACTTCCTCCTATTCATCCTCTTGCTCTCCTTCTTCATTCTCTTGCTGTTCCTCCTCTTGATATTCTTCTCTTATTGCATCCCATTCAGCAAGAGTAATAATTCTTCGGTTTGGGCAATCAGAAGCGATATGCCCAAGTCCCTGACACTTAAAACAGCGTTGATTACTAAATAGAAATTGATAAGGACATTCTTAGCCAGGTTGAGTTGGGGTCGTGGTATAGACCGTGGTACAGTCCGTGGTGCAAGCTGGGTATTTTGAGGAGTTTGGGTTCTTTGTGGCGTAAAGGAAGACGAATTTTGTGGATATGATCTTGGAGGAAAATTCGAACTCCCCTTGTTAAAAGGTGAGGTACGAATTAGAGGCTTCGAGAAATCATGTTTGATCGGTTTATTTCTTTGTTGTTGTTCAACTTTGTGTGTTAACACAGAAACTTCGTCAAATGTTGTATATTGCTGCAACCCAACAACACTAGAATACTTAGGGCCAAGGCCACCCAAGTTTCTAACAAGTGTTTGCTCTTCAAGCTCCTGAATATCACATTTAATTAGGAGCTTTTCGAACTCTCTTGTATATTCCTCAATAGTTGAATTCCCTTGAGTCAGATTATATAATTGGGAATAACTATCTTGAAGATACATTACTGGGAGGAATCGGGACTTCAACTTAGATTGAATTTCCTCCCAGGTTCTGATTTTGCCTTTTCTGTTTCAGGTTCTCTTAGCACAAAGGTTAGTCCACCAAAGGGACGCATACCTTCGAAGCCTAAGTGCAATCAGCTTCACTTTCTTATCATCTGGAATGTCCTTATAATCAAAAACTCGTTCCACAGTGTTTAACCATTCCAAGAATTCATCTGGATCTGGTTTACCCTCAAACTTAGGAATTTCAACTTTGAAATCATTTGAGTTTTGGGGCGTTCTTCTAGCACCTCCAACCCTTCTTAAGAGGTTCTTCTTCACTGGAAGAACTGTTCACATTACTTGCTTCATCTTCATCATGAACAGATGCAATTGGACTTTTAAGAGCCTTCTTCTTCTGTTTCATGTCATTTCCCAGTTGCTTTCGTAATTACTCATTTTGTTCCCCCAATTCTGCCTTTGATGAAGACACAGCTTGATAATTCTTCATGAGGGCTGCAAACGTTTCTTCAAAGGTCATTTCATTGGTACTAGCCATGTTGGAACACAAGGACATGAACCAAGGCTAGAAAATTTTTTTTTGTGTTTTGGAATTTTGTGGCGTGACAAGGGAGAGAAACGTATGGGGGTTTGATCTCAGGCCAAGAATGAACTTGCTCTGATACAAAAATTGATGTACTCACACTGGGAAAAGAGGGAATGAAAGGAAAGCTTAAGTGTTTAGGGGAAAAGAGAGGAGATGGCGTAGGAAAGGAAGAGAGATGGCGTGCACAGAAAGGAGAATTCAAGGCCTTGAAGAAGGAAGTCAAGGCACTAAACGTGGTATCGATAGACCTGAAACGTTTCTTAGATACATATTTTACCACTGAGAACTATTTCAGGACCCTTGGTCCTAGATTAGGATATAGATTTTACCACCTAATCAAGATTAAGACTCACTTGAGCACCACTCTAATTAGCCGAATTAGAGATAAGCAAGTAGAAAATTTAAAGTAACATACAGAGGAGTTTATAACTCAACTTCTAATTTCAATTTCTCAACACTGAATTACAAAATGAGTGCCAAACTACTTATAATGGCACACCTATAGGCTTTCCTTAGTCATTAGGTAATCATTAGAAGATCACTTAATGTTAAGGAAGCTTACTAAATACATTTACAAAGCTAAGTGCATGGTTTAGTACAAAATAAAATTAAAACAAGTACTAATGAGTATACTAGCTTTAAAATAATTAACTTAGGATAATTCTTGATGATCTTATGTAGCAAGAGTCATCTTTCCTCCCTAGGAGGGTAATCACACATGGCTGCCACCTCAAAAGGAGAAGAGTAATGCATGCTTGCCACCTCCTGCTTGAGTGGCACAATCTTCCTCTTCCACTTGGCTTTCTCTCCATTTATGAGTCATATGGTGACTAAGCTCAAGGTACCAGCCAACATAGCACACACCTTGGTGGAAGAAACCCACTAAGAGGGTAAAACTCTTTTGCTAAACAAGCTATTGTAGAGAAGCCGTGTGGGCCGTGTCTTCATACAGCGAGTGTAACTCCATTTTGGTGACTAATCCTTGGTTTTCTTTAGTGAAGGGAAACCTTAAGATATCTTTTTGAAAATCATGATTTGGACATCATTAAGTACCTTAATCACCAAGATCTTTTTAACCATGCATTTTCAGACGCCTACTAGGTAACTTTGACAAAACAACTGAACAGGACCCCTCAACGTGCTCTTCTATCTTTGTGCTTAATATAACAAATAAAGTAGACATCCTAACTAAATTAACAAAAAAAAGGAATTACATAATTTGGATGTTGTTGTACTATGAAATAATAAAAACAAAATCGGGTACGTGTAAGGGGGTAAACCCAGGTACCATCTCCTTTTGGACTTGCAAAACAGAACTTGTTCTTTGGACTTGGACTTACATAATCGGATTACCTTGACTTGGCAAATTTAACTGGTATGTGTCTGATTGAATTACATCAATGTCTCTGAGTGGAAATGGGACACAGTGTCCATGGATTTTGTGATAGGCTTACCATTAACTCAAAGAAAGAACAACGTGATTTGGGTGATAGTGGACTGACTCACAAAAACGATGCATTTTATAATGATAAGGAATACCTGGACTCTATACCGTTTAGCTCAAGCATACCTCGAGGAGATAGTCACCTACATGGAGTGCCTAGCTCCATAGTGTCGGATCGAAACACCAGATTCCAGTCGGATTTCTGGCAGAAGCTACAGGAAGCATTTGGAACGTTATTACGCTTTAGTGCTACCTTTCACCCAGCCACTAACGGACAAACTGAGCGCACTATTCAGACACTGGAAGACATGCTGATGGCTTGTGCCCTAGCCTTTAGGACAGCATGGGACGAACAACTGGCGCTAATCAAGTTTTCCTACAACAACAGCTACCACGCGAGTATCAGAATGGCCCCGTACGAGGCACTGTATGGGAGGAGGTGCAGAACTGCGCTCTATTGGCAGGAGATCGATAAAGCTCTAATTATTGGGCCGAAATTAATCCAAGCCACCACAGATAAGATAAGGGTGATCCAAGAATGAATGAAAACTGCCAAAAGCCACCAGCAAAGTTACGCCAATCGAAGGCTTAGGCCCCTCGAATTCCAAGTTAGAGACCAGGTGTTTCTTCGAGTTTCCCTAGCCAAGGGAGTTGTGAGATTTGGTACGATAGAGAAACTTAGCCCGATGTACATCACACTATACTCAATCACACAGAGGGTTAGGGAGGTGGCGTATCAGTTGGAGCTACAGCCTGAACTTCCAAGAGTACCAAATGTGTTCCATATGTCACAGTTACAGAAGTACATCTCAGACCCCTCGCACATAATTGAGCCCGATCCTATACAGCTCCAAGAAGACCTATCGTATAAGAAACAGCCTGTGCAGATTCTGGATTGGTAGGAAAAGCACATTCGCAGGAAGACGGTGCCTTGGTTAAGGTCCTCTGGGCCAATCATGAAATGTCAGAAGCAACTTGGAAACCAGAACAGGAGATGCGAGACAAATATCCCCACTTATTTCTATAAGCAAGTGCGTACAAGTTTGGTGGATGAAAATTCTTTAAAAGGGGTAGTATGTAAAACCCCTGAAAATTTTATTCTTTTAAGCAAGTGTACTTAGGCGAATTTTAAAGTTTTGAGGATGAAACTTTCGTAAGAGGGGTAGTATGTAAAACCCCGAAAAATTAAGTTCCATTTTGGGAATTTTGATGACGTGGGTTGAATTAAAACTATGACCCAAATCAAGCCAAGGTGAAAAGAAATCATTTTATGACCCATACTTTTGTTTAAAAGAAATTTATTTGTGATTTCTACTTTTATTTTTATGTAAATGTTAGTTGGGTGTTTAAATGCTTTTATTTAATAAAAAAGAACTGTTTTAGTAAATGTTGGTGCCTTCCTATTTAATTGGGAAAAAAAAAAAGAAATTTTGAACTTGGAAACTTTTCCCCCGAAAAACCCGAAACCCTAGAACAACCCCTAACCGCCGGCCACCCCACTAACCCTAGTAGCAAACACCCCCCACCTACACTGAGAGGAACTAACAGCCACCCCCCCACACACTTCTCTCTCACTCATGTTCTCTCTCTCTTTACAACTCTCTCTCTCGCACTCTCTCTCTCTCTCTCTCACTCTATCTCCCAATCTCACGCTCTCTCTCCCTCCCCGATCGTGCCCACTACCACGCCATCGTGGCCCAGACACTGGTGCCACCCAGCCGCTGACACCCCCACGACCACCGTCGCAACCCAGTTGCACGCCCCCTGGTTGGAATTTTGTTGCTTGATGATACATGGATGATACATCCATGCATCCCATGTTCAAGGCTTGAATATTTTTCTTACCTCTTAATTTACCTCGTGTTGTTCTAATCTTGCAAACCATTAAAAATTTCTAACATAAATTTTCAGCTTTGGAATCAGAAGTAAGAAGGGAAATTTTTTCCATTCGAAAATCGAGTCAAGGTAAGTCCTCATGACGATTTTCTTTGGATTCATTAATCAAATTCCTTAGCTTTGGCTTGATTTGGGTAGATTAGGAGACTTAGAAACCTATAGGACAGGCGTAGGTAGATGGGTGACTTATCATTATGAAAAAAATTGAGCCAATGGTACTCGTTGGGAGCAAAAACACATGGGCAGAACATTCTGGGTTTGGAACGGCACATGCCTCTCCTTTGAAAATTCAGCCAGGACAGGATAGAAGCCCAGAATAGCGAAATTTCTAGAGTAGGCGCGTTAGAATGTGATGTGTAACCCAGTTTTTGAATCGAACGAATCGGAGTTATGTAACCCAAGTTATGGTCGAATTACCGGAGACTGTCCAGATCAAGATAGTCAGTGATACCGTAAAAAGAATTAGGAAAATGACCTAGTTCAGTTCAGAATCTGATAAAATCCTAAACAAAAGAAGTAAAAAGGATGGACCGATCTTTCTATATTAGGCAAGAAATCGAAATTCCAACATCGGGAGCTGAAGTTATAGGTTCTGGAAGTTGGGCCAAGATTCTGGTTGAATCTGGATCCAGAGCTGGGCTTTGGTGGGGAGCCCTAGGCATGGGTAGAAATTTTGGAAAAATTTTTATAAGTGGGACAGGGATTAGAATTATAGCCCATGAAGTTTTGAACTGAGTGTGGATGATGTTTTGGCCCAGGTGCGGAGCAGTAGGCCAAAACTAGTAATCGAGCCCATAAATTCGTATGGATTCCAGGTAACAATCATGCCCTAACCCTTCTCCAAGTTGCTTGAAAAAA
>JAKOGI010002963.1:0-50000 GCA_029747015.1 Carnegiea gigantea | reverse complement strand
CCCACAAACTAATGGTCAAGCTGAGAGCATGAATAAAGAAATTAAAGGGGTTTTGGAGAAAATTGTTAGACCTGATAGGAAGGATTGGAGTGATAGATTAGATGATGCATTTTAGGCTATTAGGACTGCATATAAAACTCCAATTGGGATGTCACCATATAGGATAGTCTTTGGGAAAGCATGTCACTTACCTATAGAATTAGAACATAAATCCTTTTGGCTTGTGAAGAAGTGTAATATGGATTACATGGAAGCACGAAAGGAGAAGAAATTATAATTGCAAGAGTTAGAGAAAATAAGGTTAGAAGTCTATGACAATTCAGTCATTTAAAAGGGCAAGTCTAAGGCATTTCATGATGCTAAGTTGGTTAGGAAAGAGTTTCAAGTAGGAAAAAAAAGTTTTGTTATTTCATTCAAAATTGAAACTCTTTCCTGGGAAACTTAGATCTAGGTGGCTAGGCCCTTTTGAAGTCACTCAGGTCCATCCTCATGGCGCAGTAGAGATTAGGAGTCTTGATACTAATAAGATTTTCAAGGTGAATGGTCATAGGTTGAAACATTTTCATGAAGAAGTTGTTTGCGAAGTTGAGGATATTGATTTTGAAGATCCATGACCGCAAATAAGGTCGAGCCAACGATAAGAAATAAAGGCGCTGCTTGGGAGGAAACCCAAGATTCTTTCGGGGAGCTTTCCTTTCCTTTTGTCTTTCCTTTTTCTTTTCGTTTTTTTCCTATTCCCTGCATTGAGGACAATGCATGAAATAAGTGTGGGGGAGGGGGGGAAGTATATAATAAGTTTTAGTTCATTTAGTTCATATCTTTTTCACATTTGTTTCATTATTTTAAAAAAAAAAAATCTTCTTTTGTTTTCCGTTTCTTTTGTTTAGGGAAATTCATACTATTTTGACCAAATTGACTCCCTTAACCTAGTATTAAGTTGTATATAAGTGGGGCGTGCATGACAAACCGAGTGCTAGAAGTGATATTCTATAACCCGAGTCTAACCTCATCATTCCATTATAACTGTGAGTCCAATCCTTATTTTGTATATCACCATTGTCTTAGAGTCTTAGGCTTTCAGGCTTCATTCTCTCACTTGTATTTGTTTTTTTTTTCTTTCATTCAAACTCCCCCCCCCAAAAAAAAGAAGACAAGAAAAGAAAAAAAAAAAGAGTCAAAGTCGGGAATGACAAGTACCCCTTTGAGACATGCACTATTGGGTGCTACCCTTTGAGGTAATACTGCCACTGGAAAGCTTGCTTCTTATACTAGTGATTCAATAAAGTAATTTATATATTGTCAGGTGGGAATGAGTCAAACTCTGACTAGCCCGGTCTCTGGGATAATGGTGCACGCACACACCATGCATTGGAATGGATACATTGTTATGTTGGTTTGTGGGGTGAAAAGTGGAGTGTAGATGTCGTCTATGAAGACTTAGAGTTCGGAAATGTACGCCTTTTTCACATACAACATAATATCTTGGTTTTAAAGGGTGATGTGTATAGTTGAAATTTTATATTGTTTTAAAGGGAGGTGAAAATGAAGGAGGAGAAGAAAGAGAGAGAGACTGGTGTGGCGTTGAGGGAGGAGAGGAAGAAGGTGAGGCTTGATGTTGTGTGATGATGCATTGAAGGAGGAGAAGATGAAGGAGAAAAATCAGAGGAAGAGGAGAGAGAACGCTGAAAAACAGGGGGGTTGGGCCACGCATGGAAATTTATTTTTTTTTAAATGATAAAAGGGTTTGAGCTGAAATCTTCTTGGCCCAATCTTTATTTTCAACATTACTTCATCTTTTTCTCACAACTTGTCTGAGTTATTCATTGCCTTGGACTGAAGCGTTCTTAATAATTCTTCCCTTATCCATTTGACATGAAAATGAGGAAGAAAAATATAGTAAGTAGCATATCAAATTAATATTTTGGCCTATAATTAAAATTAAAACTTAAATGAGGTCCAATATCCCATGTTTTTCTTTTTTATCATTATTTGTCCCTAAATATGCAAATGTAACTAAATATGCAACTATATGCTACAAATAATAAAAATAACTAAGTAAATAAGGATAGAATAAATATGAAAATAAAGCTCTAATAAATACCCCCATACTTAGACTTTTATCGCCCTCGACAAAATTATTAGCCTAAAAATAAAATAAAATCAACCACCTTCGTAGAGATCATGATTGCATTGAGCATGTGCAACAAGCCCTTTAAACCTCCGGGTGGCCTACGGTAGGACGAATATGGATCCCATGAGGGTTTCCAGCAAGTATGCCCACCAAACCTTTAAAAAAGAACAAGAGAAGACGAACTTTTTTTTTTATAAGGAAACAATATAAAATTTCAACTGGACATATCACCCTTTAAAACCAAGATATTATGTTGTATGTGAACAAGGCGTACATTCCAAAACTCTGAGTCTTCATAGGCGACATCTACACTCCACTTTTCACCCTACAAACCAACATAACAATGTATCCATCCTAGTGCATGGTGTGTGCACGTGCCATTACCCCAGAGACCGGGCTAGTCAGAGTTTGACTCATTCCCACCTGACAATATATAAATTACTTTATTGACTCACTAGTATGGGAAGCAAGCTTTCCAATGGTAGTATTGCCTCAAAGGGTAGTACCAAGTAGCGCATGCCTTAAAGGGATACTTGTCATTCCCGACTTTGACTCTTTTTTTTCTTTTTTCTTTCTTTTTTTTTTCTTTTCTTCTCTTCTTTTTTTTTTTCCCCAGAGTCTGAACGAAAGCAAAAAAAAATGAATGCAAGTGGGAGAATCAAGCCTAAAAGCCTAAGACTCTAAGACAATAGTAATATGCAAAATAAGAATTTGACTGACAATTATAATAGAATGATGAAGTTAGACTCGGGTTATAGAATATCACATCTAGGA
This sequence comes from Carnegiea gigantea, assembly GCA_029747015.1. NCBI lineage: Eukaryota > Viridiplantae > Streptophyta > Magnoliopsida > Caryophyllales > Cactaceae > Carnegiea > Carnegiea gigantea. Next base: position 47,095 of record JAKOGI010002963.1, on the reverse strand, counting down.
CTGGGTTTGTCATGCATGCCCCACTTATATAAAACTTAATACTAGGTTAACGAAGTCAATCTGGTCAAAATAGTATGCATTTCCCAAAATAAAAGAAACAGAAAACAAAAGAAGTTTTTTTTTTTTTGAAAAATAATGAAACAAATGTGAAAAAGATATGAACTAAACGAACTAAAACTAAATATAAATTTCCCACCTCCACACTTATTTCATGCAACATAAATTTATATTTAGTTTTTATTTCTCAACAATGAAACCAAGGGAAATTTATATTTAGTTTTAGTTCATTTAGTTCATATCTTTCTCACATTTGTTTCATTATTTTTCAAAAAAAAAAAAATCTTCTTTTGTTTTCCGTTTCTTTTGTTTTGGGAAATGCATACTATTTTGGCTAGATTGACTCCCTTGACCTAGTATTAAGTTGTACATAAGTGGGGCGTGCATGACAAACCGAGTGCTAGATGTGATATTCTATAACCCGAATCTAACCTCATCATTCCATTAAAACTGTGAGTCCAATCCTTATTTTGCATATCACTATTGTCTTAGAGTCTTAGGCTTTCAAGCTTAATTCTCCCACTTGCATTCGTCTTTTTTTGCTTTCATTTAGACTCCGGAAGAAAAAAAAAAGAAGAAGAGAAGAAAAGGAAAAAAAGGAAGAAAAAAGGAAAAAAAAGAGTCAAAGTCGGGAATGACAAGTACCCCTTTGAGGCATGCGCTACTAAGTGCTATCCTTTGAGGCAATACTGCCACGGCAAAGCTTGCTTCCTATACTAGTGAGTCAATAAAGTAATTTATAAAGTATCAAGTGGGAATGACTCAAACTCTGACTAGCTCGGACTGCCCGCTCTCTGGGGTAATGGTACTCGCGCACACCATGCACTGGATACATTGTTATGTTGGTTTGTGGGGTGAAAAGTGGAGTGTAGATGTCGTCTGTGAAGACTCAGAGTTTGGGAATGTACGCCCTTTTGACATACAATATAATATCTTAGTTTTAAAGGGTGATGGGTCTAGTTGAAATTTTATATTGTTTCCTTATAATAAAAAAAAAATTCCGTCTTCTCTTGTTCTTTTTTAAAGGTTTTGTGGGTATCTTGATGGAAACTCTCACGAGATCCATACTCATCCTACCGTGGGCCACCCGGCGATTTTAAGGGCTTGTTACACGTGCTCAGTGCAATCGTGATCCCTACGAAAGTGGTTTATTTTATTTTATTTTTAGGCTAATAATTTTGTCGAGGGTGACAAAAGTCTAAGTGTGGGAGTATTTATTAGAGTTTTATTTTCATATTTATTCTATCCTTATTTACTTAGTTATTTTTATTATTTGTAGCATATAGTTGCATATTTAGTTGCATTTGCGTATTTAGGGACAAATAATGATAAAAAAGAAAAACATGGGATATTGGACCTAATTTAAGTTGTAATTTTAATTGTGGGCTAAAATATTAATTTGATATGCTACATACTATATTTTTCTTCCTTATTTTTCAGGTTAAATGGATAAGGAAAGAATTATTAAGAACGCTTCAGTCCAAGGCAATGAATAACTCGGACAAGTTGTGGAAAAAAGATGAAGTAATGTCGAAAATAAAGATTTGGCCAAGAAGATTTTAGCCCAAACCCTTTTATCGTTAAAAAAAAAAATTCCCATACGTGATCCAACCCCCCTGTTTTTTAGCTTTCTCTCTCCTCTTCCCCTGATTTTTCTCCTTCATCTCCTCCTCCTTCAATGCATCATCACACAACATCAAGCCTCACCTTCTTCCTCTCCACCCTCAACGCCACACCACTCTCTTTCTCTTCTTCTCCTTCATTTTCTCCTCCCTCAACGCCACACCACTCTCTTTCTCTTCTTCTCCTTCATTTTGTCCTCCCTCAACGCCACACCATAGAGAAATCATCACCACCTTCACTATTCCCATCACGCAGTCCATTATAAAAGGGCATTTTCACCATCAGCAACAATCATCTTCTCTACATCATCCCTCCTCTGCTCTTCATCAATTCATCACCTTCATCACCATCTGATCGTAATCACCATAATCACCATCATTGAAACCATCATCAAAGCTTCATCGTCATCTTCTCTACATCATCAGAGCCCCTAAAAACCAACAACATCCTCACACAACCCTAATCACCACCATTGAAACCCTCATCGTCAGCCATCATCAAAGTCACGTTCTCACGGCAAAGCATTCATCAGAAAATCATCAACACCATTTTCAGTATAATCTTCATTTTGGTGTTGGTCTATTTCATTCATTTCACTCTGGCGCTCTTTTTTTCCTTTTGGTGCTGAGTATTAAAGACATTTGTTTTCTTTTAGTATTACTATGTTAGGCTAGTTTAACATTTTTGCTTGACCTAATATTATAGTTTACCATGTGAAGTTATTTTTTTTTTTTGGAGATAAGATTTATGTGCTTAAATTTAATATTATGTTTAAGTGAATAATCTAAGTTGATTTGGAATAATTATTTGATGTTGAATGTTGAATTATTTTTGTTTGGCCATCTAAATAATTCTAACATTTAATTAGTGTTAACTAGTAATAACTTTTGACTATTAAAGTTAAAAGAATCAACCTAGGTCTAAATTACATGAGTCTACTATGGAAGATTTAATGGTTTAGATCAAATGAAGTTTCCTAAAACCTAATGCTTTGAGTCTTTAATTTATTGTGCTATAAAATAACGAGTTGAATGACTTAAAAGAATTCATCCTAAGACGTTCTAGGGTGTATTGAAACAGTAAGAGAAAATAGGGGTGACAGACGTTCTTAACCCATAGTTTAACTATTCAATAAATATAATATACATATTAATGATTAAATAACGAAACATGGTAAAATATATATTAAGGTTGAATAAATTTCTAATTGAATGATATTTGTTTTCTTCTATTCTGCATAAATTTTATTATTAGTTTATAATTTTGGTGTTCAACAATTTAATTATATTGTTAGTTAGATATTTAAATATTTTATCCAATCTCACCCCCCCCAAAAAAATTAGTTCTTTTTTTGATTGTTTGAGTCATAAAGTTAAATCTTAGTTGTCTTTAGTTTTGTATTTTTTTTATATATATATTTTTTTATGAGAGTATCACTGCTTTGTAACTTAAATCTATTTCCTCATGGGATCGACCCTACTTGCCCTATCTATAGTTCTTAACATATATTTACAAGGGTATTTAAGTTATTTAATTTGTAGGCACTGCGACATGCCTTACAAATTTTGGCGCCGTTGCCGGGAAAATTATTTTTGTTACTAAGTTTTGAATTTATAATCTCATAATTTATTTATTTGTTTTTTATTATTATTATTATTGTTATTACTGTTTGCTTTATTTTTGAATTTTTTTTAAGAAAGTAAATATTTCAATTAATTCTTTATACTTATTGACTTATTTCTTTTCAAGTTTACGAACGTTGACGAGAGAATAAAACGTATCAACTCTTACGTTGAATTCTTGAACAACGCCACCATAGAATAGTTACTTGAGATTTTTGTGAACGACGAAGAAGGCAAAGAAGAACAACTTATGGTGACAAGGACTTTGAAGGAGTTAACTACGACAGATGTCTCGCAACAGCCGCTTGGCATTGTTTTTCTTGAATTGGAGAAACCGTTGAAGTTGAATTCAGGTTTTCTCAATCTGTTACCTAAGTTTAATGGTTTGTCTGGCGAAGATCCTCATATGCATTTGAAAGAGTTTTTAGTTTTTTGTTCTACTATGAGACCCGATGGGATCAATAAGGATCAGGTTAAGCTTCATGCTTTCCCTTTGTCTCTACATAACTTGGCTAAGGATTGGTTATATAACCTTCCTCCTACATCTGTTAATACTTGGATTCAATTGTAAAAATCTTTTCTGGAGAAATTTTTCTCTGCTAGTAGAATTGGTGCTATTAGGAAACAAATTTGTGGAATTAGGCAAAATTTGAATGAGTCATTATATGAATACTACTGGGAAAGGTTTAAAAGACTTTGTAGCAGTTGTCCCCAACATCAGATTAATGACCAATTGCTGATTCAATACTTTTATGAAGGACTATTACCTAACGATAGGGTAATGATAGATGCTGCCAGTGGAGGAGCCTTAGTTGACAAGACACCTACCCAAGCTGTGACTTTGACCTCTAATATGGCCCAAAACTCAAAACAGCTTAATATTTGATCTGACTTGGTGACTGGTAGGGTTAATGAGATTGATACTATTCAACACCAGTTAGCAGCTTCGACCTCTAAGTTAGATAAGTTGATGGCCAAAGGTCATAGTGCTAGGGTAGTATGTGGAATATGCTGTATGGAAGGTCATCCTACTGATGCATGTCCAACCTTACAAGAGTGGAATGTTAATGCTATGTTTAACCATCAACCCAAGAAGTATAACCCTTACTCCCACACTTATAATGAGGGTTGGAGAGACAACCCTGATCTTAGGTAGGGACCACCTAGTCCACCTGGTTATACTCGACCTCAACCTCTAGCTAACCAAACTACTAAGACTTCCCTTTTGTTAGAGCAGTTAATGAAAAAGATGGACCAAGATAAGAAACAGACAGATGCTAATTGTCGTCAAGCAAATGAGCTAAACCCAATCTGCCTTAGAAACCTTAGTTAGTAACATGCAGTCTCAGAGTAGTAATAGGTTGCCTGCCCAACCTTTTACAAATCCTAAGGATAATGTCAGTGCCATATCTCTAAGGAGTGGAAAGGAACTAGGAGAGCCCCATTTGTCTAAGAAAGATGTTAAGAGTGAGAAAGAGGTGAGTGAGAAAACTAAGACCAAGGAACAAAATGAGGGTGAGAAAAAGAAGGAAGAAGAACCAAAGAGTAAGAAACATCAAGAGATGACTCTAGAGGACTTCAACAAACTCCCCCACTACGTTCCGAGACCACCCTTCCCACATAGATGTGCCCAACCTAAGCACGACCAAGCTAATGGTGAGATTTTAGAGACGTTTAGGAAGGTAGAAATCAATATTCCTCTTTTAGATGCCATAAAACAAGTGCCTAGATATGCTAAGTTTTAAAAGAGTTGTGCACTAATAAAAGAAAGGTAAAAGGGAATGAAAAGATTAGTGTGGGGGAAAACTTATCTACTATGTTTCAAAAGAAGTTACCTCCTAAGTGTAAAAACCCTGGCATGTTTTCAGTACCTTATCAAATAGGTAACAATAGATTTGGTAGATATATGCTTGACTTAGGTGCTTCTATCAATGTTATGCCTAGATCTGTTTATGATTCTCTTAATCTGGGACCTTTAGAACAGACTAGTCTGGTGATTCAGTTAGCTGATAGAAGTAATGCTTACCCTGATAGTGTCTTAGAGGATGTTTTGGTCCAGGTTAATGAGCTTGTCTTCCCTGCCGATTTCTATGTACTTGACATGGGAGGGGGAGAGAATGAGCCACCCATTCTACTTGGTCGACCATTTTTGAAAACCTCTAGAACAAAGATTGATGTGCATTATGGGCAGTTAACCATGGAATTTGATGGTGAAGTGATTAAGTTTAATATATTTGAGGCAATGCGATTTCCTACTGACATACATAATGTGAATGGCTTGGATGTATATGAAAAATTGTCCCAAGATGTTTTTGAATTGGATACTGAAGATGTTTTGAATCTGGTTGTTACTCATAGTTTGTCCAGCACTGATTTGACTGAATGTGATTATGTTTTATGTGATGAATTATTGGATGCTATTTATGATTTGAAGTCTTTACAAAGCATCCAACCCCCTTTTCAAGTTGCTAGACAAAAGTTATCTGTTAAAACCATGTCAACCCAAGATTCTTTCAGGGAGCTTTCTTTTCCTTTGGTCTTTCCTTTTTTTTTTGTTTTGTTCCTATTCCCTACATTGAGGACAATGCATGAACTAAGTGTTGGGGAGGGAAATTTATATTTAGTTTTAGTTCATTTAGTTCATATCTTTTTCACATTTGCTTCATTATTTTTCAAAAAAAAAAAAAATCTTCTTTTGTTTTCCATTTCTTTTGTTTTGGGAAATGCATACTATTTTGACTAGATTGACTCCATTAACCTAGTATTAAGTTGTATACAAGTGGGGCGTGCATGACAAACCAAGTCCTAGATGTGATAATGTCTAACCTCATCATTCCATTATAACTGTGAGTCCAATCCTTATTTTGCATATCACAATTATCTTCGAGTCTTAGGCTTTCAGGCTTGATTCTTCCACTTGCATTTGGATTTTTGTTGGCTTTCAATTAGACTCTGGGGGGAAAAAAGAAGAGAAGAACAGGAAAAAAAAGGAAGAAAAAAGGGAAAAAAAAGAGTCAAAGTCGGGAATGATAAGTACCCCTTTGAGACATGCGCTATTGGGTGCTACCCTTTGAGGCAATACTACCACTGAAAAGCTTGCTTCCCATACTAGTGAGTCAACAAAGAAATTTATATATTGTCAAGTGGGAATGAGTCAAACTCTAACGAGTTCGGTCTCTGGGGTAATGGTACACGCACACACCGTGCACTAAGATGGAAACATTGTTATGTTGGTTTGTGGGGTGAAAAGTAGAGTGTAGATGTCGTCTATAAAGACTCAGAGTTTTGGAATGTACGCCTTGTTCACATACAACATAATATCTTGGTTTTAAAGGGTGATATGTCTAGTTGAAATTTTATATTGTTTCCTTATAAAAAAAAAATTCTATCTTCTCTAGTTCTTTTTCAAAGGTTTTGGGGTATACTTGCTGGAAACCCTCACGAGATCTATACTCATCCTACCGTGGGCCACCCGGAGATTTAAAGGTCTTGTTGCACGTACTCATAGCAATCGTGATCCCTACGAAAGTGGTTGATTTTTTTTTAATTTTTAGGCTAATAATTTTGTCGAGGGCGACAAAAGTCTAAGTGTGGGGGTATTTGTTAGAGCTTTATTTTTATATTTATTCTATCCTTATTAACTTAGTTATTTTTATTATTTGTAGCATATAATTGCATATTTAGTTGCATTTGCATATTTAGGGACAAATAATGATAAAAAAGAAAACCATGGGATATTGGACCTAATTTAAGTTGTAATTTTAATTATAGGCTAAAATATTAATTTGATATGCTACTTACTATATTTTTCTTCCTTATTTTTCAGGTTAAATGGATAAGGAAGAATTATTAAGAACGTTTCAGTCTAAGGCAATGAATAACTCGGACAAGGTGCGGAAAAAAGATGAAGTAATGTTGAAAATAAAGATTGGGCCAAGAAGATTTCAGCCCAAACCCTTTTATCATTAAAAAAAAAAATTCCATACGTGACCCAACCCCCTTGTTTTTCAGCTTTCTCTCTCCTCTTCCCCTGATTTTCTCCTTCATCTTCTCCTTGTTCAATGCATCATCACACAACATCAAGCCTCGCCTTCTTCCTCTCCTTGCCACACCAGTCTCTCTCTCTCTCTTCTTCTCCTTCATTTTCTCCTACCTTAGCCTCAATGCCACACCACACTCTCTCTCTTCTTCTCCTTCATTTTCTCCTCCCTCAATGCCACACCACAGAGAAATCATCACCACCTTCATTATTCCAATCACGCAACCCATTATAAAAGGGCATCATCCCTCCCTCTGCTCTTCACCAATTCGTCACCTTCATCACCATCTGATCGTAATCACCATAATCACCATCAGTGAAACCATCATCAAAGCTTCCTTGTCATCTTCTCTACATCATCAGAGCCCCTAAAACCAAACATCATCCTCACACCACCCTAATCAGCACCATTAAAACCCTCATCGTCAGCCATCATCAGAGTCAAGTTCTCACGGCAAAGCATTCATCAGAAAATCATCAATACCATTTTCAACATATTGGTGTTGGTCTGTTTCATCCATTTCACTCTGGTTTCATTTTTTTTTTTTCATTTTGGTGCTGAGTATTAAAGACATTTATTTTCTTTTAGTATTACTATGTTAGGCTTGTTTAACATTTTTGCTTGACCTAATATTATAGTTTACCATGTGAAGTTTTTTTTTTTTTTTTTTTGAGATAAGATTTATGTGCTTGAATTTAATACTATGTTTATGTGAATTATCTAAGTTGATTGGGAATAATTATTTGATGTTGAATGTTGAATGATTTTTGTTTGGCCATCTAAATAATTCTAGCACTTACTTAGTGTTAACTAGTAACAACTTTTGACTATTAAGATTAAAAGAATCAACTTAGGTCTAAATTACATAAGTCTGCTGTTGAGGATTTAATGGTTTAGGCTAAATGAAGTTTTCCTAAAACCTAATACTTTGAATCTTTAATTTGTTATGCTGTAGAATAATGAGTTAAATGACTTAAAAGAATTCATCCTGAGATATTCTAGGGTGTATTAAAACGGTAAGGAAAAATAAGGGTTATAGACGTTCTTAACCTACAGTTTAACTATTCAGTAAATATAATATACGTATCAATGATTAAATAACGGAACATGGTAAAATATATATTAAGGTTGAGCAAATTTCTAATTGAGTGATATTTGTTTTCTTCTATTCTGCATAAATTTTATTATTAGTTTATAATTTTGATGTTCAACAATTTAATTACATTATTAGTTAGATATTTAAATATTTTATCCAATTATCCCCCCCCCAAATTAGTTTTTTTTGTGATTGTTTGAGTCATAGAGTTAAATCTTAGTGATATTTAGTTTTGTATTTTTTTGTATATATTTTTTTTTGAGAGTATCATTGCTTTGTAACTTAAATCTATTTCCTCGTAGGATCGACCATACTTGCTCTATCTATAGTTCTTAACATATATTTACAAGGGCATTTAGGTTATTTAATTTCTAGGCACTGCGACACGTCTTAAAATTTGTAAGGCGTGTCACAGTACCTACAAATTAAAACCTAAATACCTTTGTAGGGTCGATCCCACGAGAAAATAGATTTAAGTTACAAATCAATGACACTCTCATAAAACAATATATATATATATAAAATACAAAACTAAAGATTACTAAGATTTAACTCTATGACTCAAACAATCACAAAAAAAACTAATTTGGGGGGGTTAATTGGATAAAATATTTAAATATCTAACTAACAATATAATTAAATTGTTGAACACCAAAATTATAAACTAATAATAAAATTTATGCAGAATAGAAGAAAACAAATATCACCCAATTAAAAATTTTCTCAACCTTAATATATATTTTACCATGTTTCGTTATTTAATCATTGATATATATATTATATTTACTGAATAGTTAAACTGTAGGTTAAGAACGTCTGTAACTCTTATTTTCCCTTACTGTTTTAGTACACCCTAAAACGTCTTAGGATGAATTCTTTTAAGTCATTTAACTCATTATTCTACAGCATAACAAATTAAAGACTCAAAGCATTAGGTTTTAGGAAAACATCATTTAGCCTAAACCATTAAATCCTCAATAGCAGACTCATGTTATTTAGACCTAAGTTGATTCTTTTAACCTTAATAGTCAAAAGTTGTTACTAGTTAACACTAATTAAATGTTAGAATTATTTAGATGGCCAAACAAAAATAATTCAACATTCAACATCAAATAATTATTCCAAATCAACTTAGATTATTCACATAAATATAATATTAAATTTAAGCACATAAATCTTATCTCAAAATAAAAAATAACTTCACATGGTAAACTATAATATTAGGTCAAGCAAAAATGTTAAACTAGCCTAACATAGTAATACTAAAAGAAAAAAAAAATGTCTTTAATACTCAGCAACAAAATGAAAAAAAAAAAAAAAAAGAAACCAGAGTGAAATGGATGAAACAGACCAACACCAATATGCTGAAAATGGTATCGATAATTTTCTGATGAATGCTTTGCCATGAGAATTTGACTCTGATCATGGCTGACGATGAGGGTTTCAATGGTGGTGATTAGGGTGGTGTGAGGACGATGTTTGGTTTTAGGGGCTCTGATAATGTAGAGAAGATGATGATGAAGCTTCGATGATGGTTTCGATGATGGTGATTATGGTGATTACGATCAGATGGTGATAAAGGTGATGAATTGATGAAGAGCAAAGGGAGGGGTGATGTAGAGAAGATGATTGTTGCTAATGGTGAAGATGCCCTTTTATAATGGGCTGCGTGATGGAAATAATGAAGGTGGTGATGATTTCTCTGTGGTGTGGAGTTGAGGGAGGAGAAAATGAAGGAGAAGAGAAGAGAGAGAGTAGTGTGGCGGAGAAAATGAAGGAGAAATGGCGTTGAGGGAGGAGAGGAAGAAGGTGAGGCTTGATGTTGTGTGATGATGCGTTGAAGGAGGAGAAGATGAAGGAGAAAAATTAGGAGAAGTGGAGAGAGAAAGCTGAAAAATAGGGGGGTTGGGTCACATATGGGAATTCTTTTTTTTAAATGATAAAAGGGTTTGGGCTGAAATCTTCTTGGCCCAATCTTTATTTTCAACATTACTTCATCTTTTTTCCGCAACTTGTCCGAGTTATTCATTGCCTTGGACTAAGACGTTCTTAATAATTCTTTCCTTATCCATTTAACCTGAAAAATAAGGAAGAAAAATATAGTATGTAGCATATCAAATTAATATTTTAGCCCACAATTAAAATTACAACTTAAATTAGGTCCAATATCCCATGTTTTTCTTTTTTATCATTATTTGTCGCTAAATATGCAAATGCAACTAAATATGCAACTATATGCTACAAATAATAAAAATAACTAAGTAAATAAGGATAGAATAAATATGAAAATAAAACTCTAACAAATACCCCCACACTTAGACTGTTGTCGCCCTTGACAAAATTATTAGCCTAAAAATAAAATAAAATCAACCACTTTCGTAGGAATTACGATTGCACTGAGCATGTGCAACAAGCTCTTTAAACCTCCGGGTGGTCCACGGTAGGACGAGTATGGATCTCGTAAGGGTTTCCAGCAAGTATACCCACAAAACCTTTAAAAAACAACAAGAGAAAAAGAAATTGTTTTTTTTTTATAAGGAAACAATGTAAAATTTCAACTGGACACATCACCCTTTAAAACCAAGATATTGTGTTGTATGTGAACAAGGCGTCCGTTCCAAAACTCTGAGTCGTCATAGACAACATCTACACTCCACTTTTTACCCCACAAACCAACATAACAATGTACCCATCCTAGTGCATGGTGTGTGCCTGTAGCATTACCCTAGAGACCGGGCTAGTCAGAGTTTGACTCATTCCCACCCGACAATATATAAATTACTTTATTGACTCACTAGTATCGGAAGCAAGCTTTCCAGCGGCAGTATTGCCTCAAAGGGTAGCACCCAGTAGTGCATACCTCAAAGGGATACTTGTCGTTCCCGACTTTGACTCTTTTTTTTCTATTCTTCTCATTTTTTTTTTTCCCTGGAGTCTGAATGAAAGCAAAAAAAATGAATGCAAGTGGGAGAATCAAGCCTAAAAGCCTAAGACTCTAAGACAATGGTGATATGCAAAATAAGGATTGGACTCACAGTTATAATGGAATGATGAGGTTAGACTCAGGTTATAGAATATCACATCTAGGACTCGGTTTGTCATGCACGCCCCACTTAAATACAACTTAATACTAGGTTAAGGGAGTCAATTTGGTCAAAATAGTATGCATTTTCCAAAACAAAAGAAACGGAAAACAAAAGGAGATTTTTTTTTTTTTGAAAAATAATGAAACAAATGTGAAAAAGATATGAACTAAATGAACTAAAACTAAATATAAATTTTCCTCCCCCACACTTTTGCATGCATTGTCCTCAATGCAGGGAATAAGAACAAAACAAAAAGAAAAAGAAAGGACAAAAGGAAAAGAAAGCTTCCTGAAAGAATCTTGGGTTTCCTCCCAAGCAGCGCCTTTATTTCTTGTCGTTGGCTCGACCTCTTTTGCGATCATGGATCTTCCAAATCAATATCCTCAACTTCGTAAACAATGCCTTCATAAAAATGTTTCAACTTGTGACCATTCACCTTGGAAATCTTATTAGTATCAAAAGTCCTAATTTCTACCGCCCCATGACGATGGACCTGAGTGACTTCAAAAGGCCCTAGCCACCTAGATCTAAGTTTCCCAAGAAAGAGTTTCAATTCTGAATGAAATAACAAAACTTTTTCTCCTACTTGAAACTTTTTCTTGACCAACTTAGCATCATGTAATACCTTAGATTTGCCCTTATAAATGACTGAATTGTCATAGACTTCTAACCTTATTTCCTCTAACTCTTATAATTGTAATTTCCTCTCCTTTCCTGCTTCCATGTAATCCATATTACACTTCTTCACAAGCCACAAGGATTTATGTTCTAATTCTACAGGTAAGTGATACGCTTTCCCAAAGACTATCCTTTATGGTGACATCCTAATTGGAGTTTTATATGCAGTCTTAATAGCCCAAAGTGCATCATCTAATCTATCACTCCAATCCTTCCTATCAGGTCCAACAATTTTCTCCAAAACCCCTTTAATTTCTTTATTCATGCTCTCAGCTTGACCATTAGTTTGTGGGTGATAGGTGGTTGAAACCTTATGCGTGATATGAAACTTATCTAGTAGACCCTTCAAAGTTGTATTACAGAAGTGAGTTCCTCTATCACTAATGATGGCTTTAGGCATCCCATACCTATTCAAAATATTTTTCTTAACATGCGTAACCACAGTCTTAGCATCATCAGTTCTAGTTGGAATAGCCTCAACCCACTCAGATAAATAATCCACACAAACTAGAATATATTGGTTCCCATTGGAAGGGGAAAATAGGTCCATAAAGTCAATACCCCATATATCACAAAATTTCACACACAAATATATTATATAAGGGCATTTGATTTCTATCACTTAAATTTCCAGTTCTTTGGCACATGTCACATCTTTTACATAATTCAAAACAATCTTTGTGAATTGTGGGCTAGAAAAATCCACATTCTAAAACTTTATGTGCAATGCATTTAGGACCAAAGTGACCTCCTTCCTCTTGGGAGTGACAAAACTCCAAAATAGATAAAATTTTAGAATTATCAACACATCTTCTAATTACTTGGTCACTTAAAAAATGCCATAAATAGGGTTCATTCCACACATATAGTCTAGCTTGTGATTTAATTCTATCCCTAGCATGTTTAGCCACATTAGTAGGAAAGGTCTTGGTAACTAAATAGTTAACAATGTCCACATATCAAGGAAAAGTTTCCACAACAGCATATAAATGTTCATTAGGAAAATAATCATTGGAATCCGTACTAATTTCTGCAGTTGGAATCCTACTCAGATGGTCAGCTACATGGTGATCTAGGCCTTTCCTATCCTTAATTTCTAAATCAACTTCTTACAAGAGTAAAACCCATCTAATTAGCCTAGGCTTGGCCTCTTTCTTTTTCATTAAATATTTTAAAGCAGCATGATCAGGATATACAATGATCTTAGTACCCAGCAGATAAGATCTAAATTTTTCCAATGCAAACACAACAGCATACAATTCTTCCTCAGTAACAGTATAATTATATTGTGCAGCATCTAATGTCTTACTGGCATAACAAATCACATGAGATTCCCTTCCCTATTTTTGCCCTAGAGCAGCCCCTACTGCTTTGTCAGATGCATCACATAAAAGTTCAAAAGGAAGGGCATAATTAGGTGCTTGAACAATAGGAGTCGAAATCAAACACTTCTTTAACTCATCAAAAACATGCTTGCAGTCATCATTAAAAATAAACTCAACATCCTTAGCAAGCAAAGCACTTAACGAAGAAGCAATTTTTGAGAAATTCTTAATGAATCGTCTATAAAACCCTACATGTCCCAAAAATGATCTAATATCTTTCAGACTAGATGGGTAAGGCAAAGACTAAATCACTTCTACCTTAGCTTTATCAACTTCTAAACCTTTCTCTGAAACGATATGCCCTAGTACCACTCCATGATCAACCATAAAATGACATTTTTCAAAGTTCAAAATTAGATTGGATTTAATGCAACGCCTAAGAACTAATGTCAAATTATACAAACTTTGGTCAAAAGAGTCACCATGCATGGTAAGATCATCCATAAACACTTCTATAATCTTATCAATGAAATCAGAAAATATGAACATCATACAACATTGAAAAGTAGCAAGTGCATTACAAAGGCCAAAAGGCATGCGTTTAAACACATAAGTACCAAAAGGACAAGTGAAGGTGGTCTTATCTTGGTCCTCTGGAGCTATGGGTACTTGTATGTAACCCGAATACCCATCTAGGGAGTTATAGTAACAATAACCTGCTACCCTTTCTAACATTTGATACATAAAAGGTAAGGGAAAGTGGTCTTTCTTAGTTGCTTTGTTTAGCTTCCTATAGTCAATACATACCCTCCAACCTGACTGTACTCGTGTGGGTATGAGCTCTCCCTCTTTGTTGGTCACTATAGTGGTGCCACTTTTCTTAGGGACTATATGTGTGGGACTAACCCACTTAGAATCAGCAATGGGGTAAATCACCCCCGCTTCCAATCACTTTAAGATTTCCTTTTGTACATCCTCTATCATAAAAGGATTGAGACGACGTTGAGGATCTCTTTTAGAGGTTGCATCAGGTTATAAGGCAATTTTATGTGTACATAATGTTGGGCTCAGTCCTTTAATGTCAGCTAAAGTCCATCCTATTGCACTCTTGTTATCTCTAAGAACTCTAATCAATTTTTCCTCTTGCAGTTGAGTTAAGGAATTAGAGATAATCACAAGTAAAGTTTCATCATCACCCAAGTATGCATATTTCAAATTAGCAGGCAAAGGTTTCAATTCAGGCTTAACAACAATATCTTGGGTTGATATGATTTTAACAGATAACTTTTGTCTAGTAACTTGAAAAGGGGGTTGCATGCTTTGTAAAAACTTCAAATCATAAATAGCATCCACCAATTCATCACATAAAACATAATCACATTCAGTCAAATCAGTACTAGACAAACTATGAGTAACAGCCGGATTCAAAACATCTTTATTATCCAATTCAAAAACATCTTGGGACAATTTTTCATATACATCCAAGCCATTCACATTATGTACGTCAGTAGGAAATCGAATTGCCTCAAATATATTAAAGTTAATCACTTCACCATCAAATTCCATAGTTAACTGCCCACTATCCACATTAATCTTTGTTCTAGATGTTTTCAAAAATGGTCGGCCAAGAAGAACGAGTGGCTCATTCTCTCCCCTCCCATGTTAAGTACATAGAAATCAGCAAGGAAGACAAGCTCATTAACCTAGACTAAAACATCCTCTAAGACACCATCAGGGTAAGCATTACTTCTATCAGCTAACTAAATCACCAGACTAGTCTATTCTAAAGGTCCCAGATTAAGAGAATCATAAACAGATCTAAGCATAACATTGATAGAAGCTCCTAAGTCAAGCATACATCTATCAAATCTACTATTACCTATTTTACAAGGCATAGAAAACATGTCAGGGTCTTCACACTTAGGAGGTAACTTCTTTTGAAACACAGTAGATAAGTTTTCCCCCACACTAATCTTTTCATTCCCTTTTAGCTTTCGTTTATTGATGCACAATTCTTTTAGAAACTTAGCATATCTAAGCACTTGTTTTATAGCATCTAAAAGAGGAATATTGATTTCTATCTTCCTAAACGTCTCTAAAATCTCATCATTAGCCTAGTCGCACTTAGGTTGGGCATATCTATGTGGGAAGGGTGGTCTAGGAACATAGTAGGGGAGTTTATTGAAGTCCTCTAGAGTAATCTCTTAATGTTTCTTACTCTTTGGTTCTTCTCGCTTCTCTTTCTCACCCTCATTTTATTCCTTGGTCTTAGTTTTCTCACTCACCTCTTCCTCACTCTCAACATTTTTCTTAAACAAATGGGGCTCTCCTAGTTCTTTTCTACTCCTTAAAGTTATGGCACTGACCTTATCCTTAGGATTTGTAAAAGGTTGGGCAGGCAACCTATTACTACTCTAAGACTGCATGTTACTAACTAAGGTTCCTAAGGCGGATTGGGTTTGGCTCATTTGCTTAAGGATAGTTTCCATTGAATTAAATCTAGCATCTGTCTCTTTCTTATCTTGATCCATCTTTTTCATTAATTGCTCTAACAAAGGGAAGGCCTTATCAGTTTGGTTAGCTGGAGGTTTATGTCGAGTATAACCAGGTGGATTAGGTGGTCCGTACCTAAGATTAGGGTGGTCTCTCCAACCCTTATTGTAAGTGTTGGAGTAAGGGTCATACTTCCTGGGTTGATGGTTAAATATAGCATTAACATTCCCCTCTTGTAAGGTTGGACAGGCATCAGTAGGATGACCTTCCATGCAGTATATTCCATATACTACCCCAGCACTAGGTCCTTTGGCCATCAACTTATCTAACTTAGAGGTCAAAGCTGCTAATTGGTGTTGAATAGTATCAATCTCATTAACCCTATCAGTCACCAAGTCAGATCGAGTATTAAACTACTGTGAGTTTTGAGCTATATTATAGATCAAAGTCATAGCTTGGGTATAGGTGTCTTGTCAGCTAAGGCTCCTCCACTGGCAGCATCTATCATTCCCCTATCGTTAGGCAACAGTCCTTCATAAAAGTATTGAATCAGCAATTGGTCATTAATTTGATGTTGGGGACAACTGCTACAAAGTCTTTTAAACCTTTCCCAGTATTCATATAATGATTCATTCAAATTTTACCTAATTCCACAAATTTGTTTCCTAATAGCGTCAATTCTACTAGCAGAGAAAAATTCCTCTAGAAAAGATTTTTGCAATTGAGTCCAAGTATTAATAGATCCAGGAGGAAGGTTATACAACCAATCCTTGGCCAAGTTATGTAGAGAAAAAGGGAAAGCACGAAGCTTAACCTGATCCTCATCAATCCCATCGGGTCTCATAGTAGAACAAACAGCTAAAAACTCTTTCAAATGCATATGAGGATCTTCACGAGACAAACTATTAAACTTAGGTAACAGATTGAGAAAACCTGAATTCAACTTCAACGGTTTCTCCAATTCAGGAAAAACAATGCCAAGCGGCTGTTGCGAGACATCTGGCATGGCTAACTCCTTCAAAGTCCTTGTCGCCATAAGTTGTTCTTATTCGTTTTCTTCGTCGTTCACAAAAATATCAAGCAACTGTTCTACAGTGGCGTTGTTCAAGAATTCAACGTAAGAGTTGATACGTTTTATTCTCTCGTCAACGTTCATAAACCTGGAAAGAAATAAGTCAATAAGTATAAAGAATTAATTGAAATATTTACTTTCTTAAAAAAAATTCAAAAATAAAGCAAACAATAATAACAATAATAATAATAATAAATAAATAAATAAATAAATTATGAGATTATAAATTTAAAACCTAGTAACAAAAATAATTTTCCCGGCAATGGCGCCAAAATTTGTAAGGCGTGTCGCAGTGCCTACGAATTAAATAACCTAAATACCCTTATAAATATATGTTAAGAACTATAGATAGGGCAAGTACGGTCGATCCCACGAGGAAATAGATTTAAGTTACAAAGCAATGATACTCTCATAAAAAAAAAATATATGTAAAAAAATACAAAACTAAAGACTACTAAGATTTAACTCTACGACTCAAACAATCACAAAAAAAACTAATTTGGGGGGGTAATTGGATAAAATATTTAAATATCTAACTAACAATATAATTAAATTGTTGAACACCAAAATTATAAACTAATAATAAAATTTATGCAGAATAGAAGAAAACAAATATCACTCAATTAGAAATTTGCTCAACCTCAATATATATATTTTACCATGTTCCGTTATTTAATCATTCTTACGTATATTATATTTACTGAATAGTTAAACTGTAGGTTAAGAACGTCTGTAACCCCTATTTTTTGTTACTATTTTAATACACCCTAGAACGTCTTAGGATGAATTTTTTAAAGTCATTTAACTCATTATTCTACAGCATAACAAATTAAAAACTCAAAGCATTAGGTTTTAGGAAAACTTCATTTAACCTAAACCATTAAATCCTCAACAGCAGACCCATGTAATTTAGACCTAAGTTGATTCTTTTAACCATAATAGTCAAAAGTTATTACTAGTTAACACTAATTAAATGTTAGAATTATTTAGATGGCCAAACAAAAATAATTCAACATTCAATATCAAATAATTATTCCCATAAACATAATATTAAATTTAAGCACATAAATCTTATCTCAAAAAAAAAAAAAACTTCACATGGTAACCTATAATATTGGGTCAAGCAAACATGTTAAACTAACCTAACATAGTAATATTAAAAGAAAAAAAATGTCTTTAATATAGAGCTCCAAAATGAAAAAAAAGCACCAGAGTGAAATGAATGAAACAGACCAACACCAAAATGAAGATTATGCTGAAAATGGTGTTGATGATTTTCTAATGAATGCTTTGCCATGAGAACTTGACTCTGATGATGGCTGACGATGAGAGTTTTAAAGGTGCTGATTAGGGTGGTGTGAGGATGATGTTGGGTTTTAGGGGCTCTGATGATGTAGAGAAGATGACAATGAAGCTTTGACGATGGTTTCGATGATGGTGATTATGGTGATTACGATCAGATGGCGATGAAGGTGATGAATTGATGAAGAACAGAGGGACGGATGATGTAGAGAAGATGCTTGTTGCTGATGGTGAAGACGCCCTTTTATAATGGGCTGCGTGATGGGAATAATGAAGGTGGTGATGATTTCTCTATGGTGTGGCATTGAGGGAGGAGAAAATGAAGGAGAAGAAGAGAGAGAGAGTGGTGTGGCGTTGAGGGAAAAGAGGAAGAAGGTGAGGCTTGATGTTGTGTGATGATGCGTTGAAGGAGGAGAAGATGAAGGAGAAAAATCAGAGGAAGAGGAGAGAGAAAGCTCAAAAACAAGGAGGTTGGGTCACATATGGAATTTTTTTTTTTTTTTAATGATAACGGGTTTGGGCTGAAATTTTCTTGGCTCAATCTTTATTTTCAACATTACTTCATCTTTTTCCCATAACTTGTCCAAATTATTCATTGCCTTGGATTGAGGCGTTCTTAATAATTCTTCTCTTATCCATTTAACCTGAAAAATAAGGAAGAAAAATACAGTAAGTAGCATATCAAATTAATATTTTAGCCCATAATTAAATTTACAACTTAAATTAGGTCCAATATCCCATATTTTTCTTTTTTTATTATTATTTGTCCCTAAATATGCAAATGCAACTAAATATGCAACTATATGCTACAAATAATAAAAATAACTAAGTAAATAAGGATAGAATAAATACGAAAATAAAGCTCTAATATTGTACCATCTCTCTCATTTCTATCCCTCCCCTTAGATAGTGATGATGATGATAATAACAATAACAACGATAACAATAATGATGATAATAATAATAATGACAATGGTAACAACAACAACAAACACCCTCCCCCTCACTCTTTTCCATGACCACTATCTACCCCTTCCCATGGGCGGATTTATGTGTGAGGGTGGGGTGTCAATGGACACCCCTAGCCCAGAAAAAGTTTTAATGTATTATTTTAAAGGAAGATTAAATTAGTATATGTAGACACTTCTTAAATAGTTCTAAAAAGTTATAGATTCTTATTTACGTAACCAACATAGTTGCATTTTTAATTTGTTTAAATACTAAAAATTCAATTATAAAGTTGAAATTTGATAGAAAAATAAAATAAATTTAAATATACCCAAACCCAAATCTCTTTGTTGTTCTCTCCCTCCCCTTCTCTCTTTTGTGGATTCTAAACTCTTAATTTAATATAATATATTCTTTTTAATTTTCTTTTATTGTTATTATTGATTTTTTCAGCTGTTTAGTTGCAATATGTTGTTGGTGTAGAATTTTTGTTAACTTCGCCCTAATCATTGAGTTGAACTTGATACAATTTCTTTTCCCCCCTATTGGTGCAATTAGATGGAGATTACTTATTTATAATTTTATTTCATATTTTAAGTGTTAATTTCATAGCTTTTTTTGGGTTTTATTATTTTGTGTAGATGGTTTGTGCACTATAATCAATGATTTTAGTAAATGGTAGGCACTTGTAACGTTTTGCAATTTCGGCATAATTTATATATCAACTTCAAAATATGAAAAATCACAAAGAACAAACGTCATAGTAGATCTATCATAGTTTTATCTTTTTCTAAGAGTAGAAAAGTGGGATATATTATTATTGTTTATCGACTTATGCTATTGGAAAAATACGAGGTGGAAAATTTGTTTTAAAAAAAGGCATGAGACAGAACCAAAATAAAAAGTACGAGACAAGACACTTGTACAAGTAGTCTACCTTAGCATGTATAACATATATATATATTTTTTAAGTAATGTATATTAGTAATGATGTTAATATATAGACACCCCCTGTTCTAAATTTCTATATCCATCACTGCCCTTCCCCTTGCCATCATCTAGAAGACAATTGTGGCTCCAATTCAATGGTAACCATACCAAAGACTCCAAAATTACGATGAAGTCTTTCGTTTTGGAGTCTTTTTGCGTGTCTGATGATTTGTCTATTCTAGTTCAATTAAGGATTCTACCATTTTTGCTCAAAAACAAAGCAAGATCAAAGTGGGATGAGAATGTACTTGAGAGAATCATAGAAATCTAAAAATAGGTGAGAGAGAATTGATTTGTCGATTAATCTAAGGCAAAATCTGCAACATTTTTGAAGATGGAGATTCGAAAATTGATAAGGAAGATGAAGGAGGAGTGTATTCATGCCTTTGATATTCTAACAAGCTATGTTATTCATTGTTTTGGGGGGAGGGGGGCATTGTGTCCTAGAACTATAATTTGCCACCTCCATACGCAACATTTCTAATTGCAACTCCCTTGCCAATAATTTTATCATAGTAAGGATTGCAAAGAGGAGTTGATTATATCATAGTAGTTACCTCAATTGAAGCATCAAAAGAATGAACATTACCAGGAATAGTCCAATCTTTCTTCTAAGTTTGCGTCTCATCAATCTGAATAGACTATGCATTCTTAGGCAGACATCCATTGCCATCAACCTTCTTGTACCTTTTTAAAGATATGCCCATAATTTTTGCATTTGATACATAAAATAGGCTTTTATGTTAGTTTTTTCTTTTTTTTTGGTTTTTTTTTTGGAATGAGTCTCTCTGCTTGCACAAGTGATTAGATGAATAAGTTCGTTTACATCTAAATCTCCCCAAATCCTATGAAAATAGGACCTATAGTGGATATTTTTGTTGTTAGTACATAAGATAGGCTGCCATTCAAACTTAATTAACTTCCTGTTGGATTGGTAATCCTTTCTCATTCTTAGAGAAATGTACTTAGCAAATTGCTACTGAATAGAGACTTCAATGAGAAACAACCATAGGACATCCTATTCTTCTCTTGGGTATTTTTATCAACCATTATATGAGTCCCAAAATGGTGGCCAACTTGCTTAATGTTGAGACACTTCAATATTTGACATCTGGTTTAGGAAATTTTACCAATGCAGGCACTCAATTATAATTTTCTTGAAGTTGGCATAACAAGGGCTTCGCTATGGAAAGTTTTTTTTTTCCTTTCAAAAAAATCAAAGTGATTTTAGTCCATGTTGCAAAAGTTGATCTTTGGTTTCATTGAATCAAATCTGACTAGGATGATGTCATTTTAAGTATTCTGCTATATTATTTACAAAATCCTTCCTAATTTTGTGAATAAATCCATCCAACATTGCAAAGGAAGGAGAAGCACCTAGTACATAGCAATCCTCAACATATTCCCAAAATCTGACTTCTAATTGTATCTCCTTTAGCCTAGTTTTGGTGTAAACAACATCAATATACGTATTGGGTTGAAAATAACTCAATTTTTTACCAACAATTCCATGCTCAAAGATATCAAAGTTTATTTATACAGAAGAGTAGTTACCTGAACCCTCATGCTTTTGGGTGGATGGTTGATCTTGGAGTATAGCTCCTGCCTCCGTCTCAGGGATCTCATTTACCTTAGATGTTCGATGCTCATCAATATGTGCAGGTGTTGATTACTTTTGATTCAATAAAAGTGATCCAAATTGAGCATTAGTGCGAGAGTGCATTTTGCACTTCTCGCCAATGGAAACTAGAGATCTTGATCAAACAACTAGTAGAATACCAACAACTGTAGTCAACTTCGAAAGTGCTATGGATTTAGAGATTTATGACCTAGTTGGAGGTCCCCCCCCAAACCATGGTATTCACATGTGAAAATTAGAGAAGGGAAGCCAACACTCTCACCTTGTCTTTCCAATAATAAATTGGCACATCAATAGGAAATTATAGCTCAGTAACACGAAATTCCGATTCTTATGAATCATTAATTAATTCTTATGATTAATTTTCATTCTAATATTGAGTTTAAGCGGCACTAATAATTTTTTCATTAAATTATTGAACATAAATGCATGCAAAATTAATGGACTTACAAATTATTAAAAAAACAAAAAATGATAAAAAAGATACTTAATGTTTACAAAGTCCATGCAACATCTTAAAAGAACACTATGGTTCTTACCCAAAAAAAAAAAATTCAGTCTTAAATCATCGCAATTTTAATTCTTGCATTTTTTGGGGTATGAAGTAAAAATCATTGGAACCAGTTTCTAAAAGGTTGAAAAAGCAATCGAAAATCATAATTGAAATTATTCAACCGATTCAATCCTCTTCTTGGGTGTCCTAGTATTATGCTCAGCTAGGTGTAGCAATGAAACCTAGGCTATTCAAAAAATAGAAACCTCGCCCGATTTAAAACTCGAATGGTGGGTAAACATGAATTTAAAATGAGCTTTTTTGGGGGGATATAGGAAAAATGAGTATGGGTATAGGCTTCACTCCCCCAATCCTTGCACCTTACCCATACCCGGTTTTACAAAAAGATAAAAAAACTGATATTTTGGTCTTTTTTTCTTGGTTGAAGTCCAGTCTTAACTTTTTATCAAAATTTAGTCCAACAGTTGCTTGATTTTATATTTCTAAATAGTAGACTCCAAAAATATAAAATTTTACGTACTTATAGCAAATGCATATCATACTTACGCATTGGTTGCCTACGTATATTTATTTTCATTCTTTATGCGTACCCAAATATAATTTGCAAACTGCAAAACTTAATCAGTATGGGTATGAGTTTTATTTTTTGTGATACCCAATCAGTATGAGTATGAATAGAAGTGAGATTTTAAAAGTTGACATAGATGGGGTACAACTCAATCCACTTTGTAATGCACTATTGATATTACCATGCTCAAGCTTATCTAGCTTAAATCCATAATTGACTTACACATCTTTCTGTTCAACTTATTTTGTTTTGTGAACAAGTTCAATTAAATTCAATTCAGTTCAGTTGGACAAATATAAATTTTACTTCAGTTTAATTTAGGCCAATTAAACAAAAACAAGTTAAGAATTCAATAAAAATATATTTCACATGGTTCAATTTAATTCAATTTAAGAAAAATAAATTCTTTTTTTTTTCGAAGTCATTGTGCCGATGATCGCATTCAGACAAGCGTCCAGCCGATAAAATCTAACGGCCTCGATGGCCAGAACTGCCATTGTTGGGCGCTCATGATCCAACGACTGTGATAGCTTCTGACCACTTGGCTCCAATCGAAAGACATCAGAGAACAAAAACATCCCCCCCCCCCCCCTCCCCAATGAACGAACGATGATTTCTCGGCTCTACCTGATTTTATTCTCTCTCTGATTGTCACACTCCTCGCGAGGGTTTTGCTTCTACTTTGACCCCCACAAACCCAAAATTCCTCCCCTCGATTCCTAACGAGGCCCTTGTCAGCTTTCGGGTAAGTCTAGTCCTCTCCCTTTCTCTGTGAATTTGCTATCTGAATTTTGTTGTTTGCTTGCTGAATCCATTTAATTAGTGCATATTTTAATGGCTATACTTAGTTTATTCGCTGTTGGATTTCGTGCTTTCCTGACATCTTTTTTACCCAATTCTCTTTCCTTTTCTGGGTAGAATTTTGTTGGGTTCGATGAGAATGTCCTCGTCACAGATGTGAGAAAATAGAAATATATATACAAATAAGAAACAGTGCTGGGCATTGGAGTTAATTCTAGTTTCAAAGCATTGAAGATCAACTGGTGATGACCATTGCTGGAGCTATTGAGTTAAGGGCTTGTTGACGTAACTTGTGAAACTTGCTTCGTTCCTATCGGTTAATTTTGTTTCAAAACCTCAGCTTTGATTTTGATGAACTTACTGTATCGTGAGTTTTGTGTAGGAGAAAAGTTTGGTTGAGAGATGGGATACCTCGAAAGCGGGTTTTTTTTTTTTTTTTTGGGGGGGGGGGGGTGGGGTTGCGTAGAGGCTGGAATTGGGGATTTTCAGTTTAGAGCTTGTAGAATAGTTTAGGTGGGCAAGAACGAAATTTGATTGATGAGAAGGAAACCAACAATTCATGATCATCGGCACGATGGTTGTGTAGAGACAATCATGCGATCCAACGTCTGTCTGAATGCTTTGCTATTGAATGGATGATATTCTTGAGAAAGAGTAGGATCTTGGAAAGAGGGGGTTGGGGGGGTGGGGGGGACTTATTAAAGTTTATAATGAAAAATGAAAATGAGAGTTTTGGGTGGGAAATGTGCTGAGTCGTGATTTGTGAATTAATTATTTTGCAAGCTTGGCTGGGCTGACAAGCTATTTTTTGTTTTGATGAGTGCTTGGCTGACAAGCTATTGGAGCTCAAGATTTGGGTGGGAGGCTGATTTCAACTAAGCGTATAAGCCCTCATGATCGTTCATAATCCATTGCTTTCCATTTCCTGTTGGGTTTTAATATTAATATGAAATAATTGAGTCGCATTCAAATTACCAAAAAGATTAAGACTAAATGAGTTTAAGTCTTTGGTTCACATTCAAATATTAAGACCCGAACTGAAAAGAATGACGCTAAAATGAGGTTAAGTCTTTGTATAAGAAAAAGACATATCTAAATCAGCTCATAACAACGACACAAGGCTGAAAGTGGTAACCCAGTAGCGCTGAGAGATGGGAAAGGAGGAAGAGATTAGAAGTAAAATAGTGACAGTGAGTATGATGGCAATGGCTTCAGGTATGAGAAATGGGTGACTTAATGATGAAATAGATTCTTAACTGGAATGAATGATTAATGAAATCTACCTTTTATGACTAGATTGCAGGTAAACGCCTAGCAGCTGGCTCTTTTTTTTAATAGTATACCTTACAAGTCATGAGCTTGCCGAGCTGGATTGGCTTATTTGTATGATGAATGTAAGCTGACTCTATCCAAGCTTTTCTTCAGGCAAACTTTCCAAGTTCTGTGCCAGCAAACTTGCAAGCTCTCACGAATTAGTTTGTCTCATCTCTCCCCATAAAAGAGACAATTAAAATGAGACAGAGGGTGTGGCTTCCTATCGGTCACCATTCCTTCCCTCCCCGTTTCAAGGTGGCTATGTTCCTTCTGTGATGTTATCTCAAAGTCAACTACAATTATCATGTGATTTCACTGTAACAAAGTTATAGTTTGATAAAAGGTTGGACAGAAGTGGGGTTGAGGGGAGATCTGATGTTATATATGTTATTTCAAGTGGATCAATTCTGTTCCAGCAAAAATTGTTGAAGAATTATTAAATTTAGGTCACTTAATATATA
This sequence comes from Carnegiea gigantea, assembly GCA_029747015.1. Lineage (NCBI taxonomy): Eukaryota > Viridiplantae > Streptophyta > Magnoliopsida > Caryophyllales > Cactaceae > Carnegiea > Carnegiea gigantea. Next base: position 21,466 of record JAKOGI010002963.1, on the reverse strand, counting down.
ATGTATGCATATTATGGTGCTTTCTGGGAATTCGGGATTATTTGACATGTCATAGATGATCGATGTTGCATTTCTTATTGCTCAAAGTTTGAGGCTAACTAGAAATAAGGTTTGGCTATATTTTACTTGGCATACTGCTTTAACAGTTCAGCTAATGTGTGTATCTTTTAACGGTGTTTGGGTTGTTGCAACTAGACCAACATCTCACTATTTGTCCGGATCAGAGCCTTTCAACACACCTGATATTATGAAAGTTCTTTTTATAGATAGAATCTTTCCTGCTGAGAGATTTAGAATAGCCTGGGATTTGTGGTTGGTGCAACTGCATCTAAATTTCTTGGTTTTCACTATGTTGCAGATTGTAAACAGTTCAACAAAGTAAACCATCTTTATAGTTATTCGATCATGTGAAATGCGACATTAATCCCGCCAGATGCCTTAATCTATGCTTGCACGCCCAATTTTTGGATACTTTTTCCAATGGTTGCAAAGGAGGGAGCTCATTTGATTGTCGCTCCTAAAGATAACTTGCAACACAGACCAAGTACTGATTCTGCAGTGCATGCTTCCCACACTGACCAAGAAGAGAAGACACCTATTGTCCCAGAGAAACCATCAGAAGATGGATATAATTGGAGAAAATATGGCCAAAAGAATGTCAAAGGAAATGAATACATACGAAGCTATTACAAGTGTTCATATCCAAACTGCCAGGTGAAAAAACAAGTGGAGCGCTCGCCGACTGGGCGGATTACTGATGTTACTTACTTGGGGAAGCATGACCATGCTAAACCTCGCTCTGAAACCCAGGAAACTGTCCCCTCTTTTCAGTCAGTACACCTACAGAAGCCAGATTGTCGTGTATCAACTGTTGAAGGTGGCAATGAATTTCTATTTTGATTTCCTCAATTGGATTTTTTTACAATTTCTTTACTTACCTCCTTATTCTCCAATCTGAAGACAAGCCATCTGATGCATGTGCCCCCACAACTGATAATGTTCAACCTCAGCCAATGGATGTATGTAACCATCCAATAGTTGATAAGGTTACTACTACGACCTGTCTTCCAGTGGCAGATCTAGCCAAGGATGTTCATAATGAAAATATGGTCCTAAAGAGACGGTATGTTAGACCCATGGATATACTTATGTACTTCCTTTTCATAGTGATATTGTTAATGCCTAATTGATTTGTGAAATCATTAATGATGTCGATAACAGGAAGAAAAGCATCGATGGTGCTGATATCATAACAGAAAAACCTACTCATGAATCACGTCTTGTTGTCCATACGGTTAGTGAGGTTGATATCGTAAATGACGGGTACAGGTGGCGCAAATACGGACAGAAAATGGTTAAAGGCAATCCTAATCCACGGTATGCACAAAACCGTCTTTGGAGCTGTAGTGCTGTACATATTCTTTACATCATGATGAAAGCCAAGCTATATTTATGTTTTCTTGCTTGGCATTTAACATTTTGATACCATGCCTTCATCAAAGGCATCTTATTACTAGCATCAATGCTGGGTGAAGGGATGACATTTTGCATTGGAATTAATGTCATTTCAGCGAACAATATGACATTGAAATTAATCTTTGTTGTTGCTTTACTTAGTGAAAGTGGATCAAATTAGTTGTTAAATCTTAACCCCCCTCCCTTAAAATGTCCAACATTCATAACCTAGTTTACATGGTCTACTCTTAATATCGATTTATTCCCCATTTTAGCTGGAATAAGTCCTGTTGGGAATATGTAATAAATAACGGGTTCTAATCCTATGGAACCTTCTGCCTTTTATATCTGTTACGTGCTTTATCAACTCTCTTTACTTTACCTGCCATTTTATTTCAAAACTTCACTTCTTTCCTTTTAGGTATGGAGGACTTTGTTCAATGTAGCTTGTGATGATCTGTCCTATCTTGAAAGACTTAGAAAAGGAGGAATAGTTTATAAGTGGCATGAACTTTCATGCTTTCAGGATGCTGTTCTCTAGCCTCGAGTCAAATTGTCTAAAGCTAGCCTGACGAGTTATCAGTCTATCTAGCCAGTAAACCCATTTGGTTGGGGGGCATCAAACATCTATAAGCTCTATTTGAAAATTAGCTGACGTTAATTGCATTCGCTAGAAGCTATTAGGTATTGGTTGATTGCTCCAACCATATTTGATTGGTCAATTCAATTAGTTTTAGTCAAAATATGTTTAGTGAAATTAGAAGTTTGAATGTGAGGTACATTTTAAGTGTGAGGTACATTTTAATAGTTGTTTGCCCATGTTTTTGTTAGTTGGAAAGGCAACTATCAGGAAACTTTCTGTCACCTTGGATTATTGTGGACTACAGAAAGGTCACGGCCTCATTGAACTCCCGCTATTTTTATTGATGGAGTTTTAGCCTATCAAATTAAATGGTGGAAAAAACTATCTCTGATTAGTCACAGGTCTACCTTGCGACCATCAGTGCCTCGAGCAGCTATTGTATACAAAGATTATTCTAAATTTTGTATGAAAATCCTGGAATATTTTAGAGCTGAGTGTCCTAAAAATTAGTTGTGACTCAAGATCGTTTAGAAGATAAAAAATGGGCATAGTTTTATAAAATTTCTAGATCCGCCACTGTCTATTATTCAGGGTTTAACCATACCATTCCAACAAACGACCTAAGTGACACTGATAGACATGGGAATGGATTTGTTTGGCGGAAGACGAGAATTTATAATTTTTTGGACAAAAGAATTGTCGTAGTGTTAAAATCTTAAATCTCTCTCTTTCAGAAGTTCTTTGGAGGCGCACTTTTTTACTCCAAAACCTAATGTAAAGTTCTGTCAATGAATCACCTCAATTATACATTTGACTTATCAAAAGCACAATTTTGCTTCAAAAAAAATCCTATGTGGGGTTGTAATAGCTTTTAGCTATTTAAGACACGCTTTTCTCGGTGTCCTGGTTCACTTTCATCTTTAGGCATGTGGTAAAATTTTTCAAACTTGTCCCCTCTTTGGCTGAGGGTTTTTTCCTAGAAGGCCATGTTCAGATTTGGGACCACCCCTGTGGTCTAAATGGGGTGGTAAGTTCTACTTGACAGCAAATCTCCCTACTATTTATATCGTTTGTCAAAAAAAAAAAAAAAAAAATCCTTTGTCCAACATACTGGAACTACTAGATTGTGTCATTAATTGATGTTTAGTCAGTTGATCTGTTAATTCTGTTCACTGGAGATCTTAATGTGTAGCAATTCTTGCTTTTATGCAGTAATAGATAATGGATCTTAATATGTTAGTTCTGTTCACTGGAAAAGTATCTTTCCAAAATGTCTTTTGCTTGCTTTCTATGTAATAATAGGTAGTCAATGGTTTCTAATCTTGGGGCTGATGGAACTGGTGTCTTTATATTCGGGGGCAACTGGGCAAGGCTGTTGCACATGAAACCCCCCTCCCCTAACAGAAAAAAAAAAACCCCACACAAGTGGTTGTGGATTTGGATTGTATCCTAACAGATCAGCTCCTTGTTGCAGAATAATCGGTCTATAATGGGTCATTCATCTGGTTCACATGGTATTTGTTCATACAGTTGCATATGATAACTGGCACACCAAGGATTTGGCCGGAATCCAGTCCTGTATTTAGATCTGTCCCAAGTCCTCTTTTAGGTATCAAATGCATCCAGAAATTTTTCCCACCCTTTGAGATCCAAATCTAGAAAAGTTGCTCAAGAGTATTTGAATAAGATCATTGCAGAATGTGGTTAGTGTTTTGGAGGCATGGTTAACATCTATCGACCAAATTGAAAAGTTTCTGAGAATCTATCTGATTTGCAATTAAATGGGGGATAATTTATAGGAATGGGCTTGTGAACTTGACTTGTGTATTTCGATGCTTATATTACTGGGGAACCACTCAAATTCCTTGTTGCACTGTCATTTTTTAAGTTCAGAGACAGCCTCTTCGACTGTTGGACTTAGGCTGTGTACTCTTGACCCCTGTAAGGTCTTGCTGGTGCAGGACACGTGCTGAGTGGTGGTTCTCACGTTGCTATTGGACTGGTGGCCCCTTAAACTTGGTGCAATGTAGGCTGAATAATTATGAACAGATATAGTTTTGTCCCACAATTGTGCTTTCTCGCTGTCTTTGCTTTTGATAGTTTTGCACTATGGTATTGTTCCTATTACCTGTGTGCTTTGTTATCTGCATTTGTAACTTTCTGCAGTTAACCTATGTTCCACTGATCTCATGCAGGAGTTACTACAGGTGCTCTACAGTGGGATGCCCAGTCAAGAAACATGTCGAAAGGGCTTCTCATGATCCAAAAGTCGTCATCACCACATACGAGGGTCAACACGATCACAGTGTACCTCCCATCAGGACCGTTGTCCCCCAGAGTGGAGCTCCGTCTGGTGGCGGGATTGAATTGAACGGTGTCAGAGGGACCAAGTCACAAGAGAGTCGGCAGAAGCATTCAACAATGTGTGATGCAGAGAAAAAAGATGCCGTTGGTTTCACAGCAAAAGAAGAAATCAACACCAAAGCAGCAGTTAAGATCGAGCCTGAAGTTTCACCTAGCGTGCAAGGCGTGCAGCCCAAATCCAAAAGAAACAATCAAATTGAACATACTAGGCATGCAATTTCAGGTAGTGAGGAGCAAATGCAGGACAATCCCATTTCGAGTGTGTCAAATTCTGATAATGTTGATCATCAAAGCGTCAAACAAGAAAAAGTGGCGACAGTTCAACAAGTGAAGATGGGGGTTGTCTCAACCCAGGAGCAGAGGCCTGATCCACTTGTTGACAGGTCTCATCTTGAGACAAGATCAAACGGGCAAGAAAGGCCTGCTGAGACTGTTAATTGCTGAAGTGAAGACATTGTTGCTTATTGCATTGACAGATGGTATATGTTATAGGCATTGGCATTGATGGACACAGATGCTGTGAGTGCTGTGTAGTTGTTCAGCCTTTGTAAATAATGCTAATTATTGGCAGTCACAGTCTGAGATGCCAAATTTATTAACTCAGAATAAAATCTGTAGCTTCCTCAGCAACGCCTAAAATCAATGAGCTATGTGACTGTTTCTAGTGTACAGTGACTGGAAATGTAATTTTCTTATTGATTGGAGTGGATGATGATCAATGCCGATGGAATGCAGACCTTGATAGGCTACTTCAATTCGGTTTCTGGTGTACTTTCCGGCCACCTTGTATAGCGGATTGGATTGAATGCACACAATGTCACAGCACCGCATTTGCTTTTATATGTTTATTTGTATTAGTCCTGTGCCTCATCCAATGTACCTAATCATTCTTGTATTTGGTGATGCTCGGTCCAACATGAGAAGATAGACTACACAAACTCGTACAACCCTAAGCCACAAGTTATTATTACTTGGAATGAGAGTGGCTTATGGTAATGGGAAATTGAATTGAAGGTCCCAAAAGTCAATCCTAAATCACCATAAAGAGGTGAATAGGGTGATATCTTAAAAAATAAGACTTATAAAAATTCCAATGTACGTTGAACCTATACTACCAATATTAGTGAAGACAATCATGAAGGCTAGTCACCAATGTTAGTAATAAACAAAAAAATTAAGGAGTAGAAATAAAATAGAACAAAACACATGATATATTTACGATGTTCACCATTCCAAAATCCAAACAAGGCTAGTTACCGCATAAGACATTTTTTCTCTTCGGATTTAATCATCTCCACTTCTTGTTCACTTAAGAAGTATACACCAATAACCTTAGCTTTACACACTGTCTAACGTTCCAAGCTTACTCAACTAAGGAACCTTAGCTGGCACACCTACTAAGTATTAATCTCTCAATACTTAGTTATTCAAGTAAGTTTCCCAAGTTGCTTGTTAGAATTCTCCCGTAGAAATAATCAAATGCACAATAAGTACACAAGAGAGTATTAAGGATCATTGCACTTTAGCTCTTTTTACGATGTAATTCATTCTTGTGTCTTGCCATATGCTTCAGTTATGTCTTTTATAGATTTAAAACATTATTGCTTGTCAGAGCAGTACTTACAAATTCTTTAATGTATTCTGTCCAGAATCTAGTGTCACTGATTCCTCCCTTAATCTTTCCAAAACTAGCTCTTGATTAACGAGAATAATGGATCTTGATTGCTGAGAGAAGAGCTTGATTTGATCTCAAAGATCTCATTGAAATCAATCAAAATAATTTACAAATGAACTCAAGATTGATTTAGTACAACTTTCCTAAACTGAATCAAATAAAATCTTTACAAGATCTTGGATAATAAGAAAGGACATATTGCAATGCAGAAATATAATCCATTCAGACATGAATAAGAGAATTTTTCCAAAGCAACATATCCCAAGAATAAAATAAGATAACATATATCGTTTTTTTCTTAGAAACAATTTTGCTAATACCAATGTCAGAGACAATGACTTTGTCATTGGATACCTATAGAGATAAGATTGGTTAGTACAATTCAATGTACTCAAATTGATCTTTTGTCTTTCACTCAAAACACCCAATGTCCTTGAGCTGTAACATTCAAGCAGTGAATAACTTTGCCACTGACATTGAGGGAGTCTTCAATCTCCCCTTTTTTGATCAAAGACAAAACTCCAATTTGAAAAATCATGTAGGCATATCAAGCATGTGAGCATATTAAACAATCATAACAAAGCATAGCAAAATACAGCATAGTCAAGACAAAATGGTGCCTCTAGTCACCTAGCTGTGTATGCTAGAAATTTTCGAAGCCTTTCAGGTAGGCTTTGGTCATTCATCATTGATGTCCTTGAGTCCACACCATTTCTTCCCCTTTAGACTTTCATCAAAAGAGGCGGACTCGTAAAATTTTTGGCAAACCATTGTTTAAAAATAACCAAATAGTTCAGAAACATAAAAATAAGAAATTGGTTTTGAGAGTAGAAAGAGAAAGAGCATCATGCTTGATCAGTGGAGGAAACATTTAGGTAGGAGGCAGAAGCATTTGACTTTGGTTCCTCTGCAGTGTCGGGTAACACCAAACTCATCATTTATCACCTTCGACAAGCCTCCGTCTACCTTCAAATTCGAAACAACACTATTGAGCTCGGATGCACATTGAGCCAAATATTTCCACACTCCTTTGAGATCAATCAATGTTTTCTAATCTCAGCTTAATTAGCCTTCAGACCGGTAAGCTCCCCCTTAATCTCCTTAAGATCAACTTTAAACCATTCTAACCATGGAGGAGGAATAATCTCTAGATTGGTTTGAGGCTTAGGAGTCTCAATGTTATCGGCATAACCCTCCTCCTTATGTTTCCAATGACCAGAGGGAAGGGGTTTGAATTTGAGTGTGTTCTCATTGATGGTTGGGATTTGAGTGTCAAGGTGTTCTTCTGCCTCAAGCAAAACTTGTAAGGCCTTCAAGATATGAGTTAATAGATAGGAGTAGGGCAAAGGAAAATTCCATGATAAATTGTGGACCTTTATCATATACTTGAGTATAAGTTCTACAAAATCAATAGAATAGCCCTTCATAATGTAGTAGAGGGTTTCGAGAAGGGTGTTATTGGTGATCCCTTTTGATGATCCTAGAGGGTAGATAGTCCTAACTAGGATGTAATATAGGATCTGAGGGTCTAAGTAAAGGGCAGTATAAGATTGGTTGGTTTTCTTGATCTTGATAAGGTTGACATGCTTTTGAAGATACAGTTTGTGGGTTTTGGCCTCTAACATTAGGGGAGGAAATTTTAAGGGGTCAGGGTTAAGATTAACGATCCTCTTAATGGAGGAAGTGATGAGGGTGATGATGGTACCCTTGACCTTGGTGGTGTAATAAGTTCTCCCCAGCCCTTGAGGTTTAACTTTTTAAAAATTGGCATAAAAGAGTTGAACTAATTAAAGTTATACTACATCACTAACCCCAAACAGACTATGCAACCCAGATTTTTCAATTTTTCAACAAAGAACAACTGTGCCTTGTGGTGAGGGTGATGGTGGTATCCTTGACCTTGGCAGTGTAACAAGTTCTCCCCCACCCTTGATGTAAAACGTTTCGAAATTGGCATAAAAGGGTCAAACCAACTTAGGGCATAGTACATCTCCAACCTCAAACAGACCTATGCAACCCATATTTTTCAATTTTTTTAACAAAGGAAAACTGTGCCTTTTTCAAAAAATTTAGATCTAAAAATTTACAAAACACCAACTCCCTTACAACCACATGTTCATATCTCTTTACCCCAAAATACATGAGCGACTTAATGGGGAGGTCAGGAAGTCCTAGATCCTCTAAATACTCAAATTTAGAGACAGAGTTACCCAAATTGGTGGATATTTTTGTCTCAGAGTCAGAAATTGTAGTTGCCTCACCTGACGTTTGGAAGGAGATGATGCCTAGTGGCACCGTGGGTTCTTTGTGCAAACGTGGCGAAAGTTTCCGCAGGGGCTCCTCCTTTACGCTTTTAAGGCATAGTAGCAGTTGATTCTGGGGGAAAGGATAGACAGTCATGAACTTTGGGGATTTGGATAAGAAGGCATTTTGAGGGTTGGAGGTGAGAGAGAGAACAAGAGATGGAGTGGTTGAACTGTTGAGGCCAATGCACGCCGTTATTGTGGAGAAGAGGAGACAGAAAAAGAAAATAGGAGGTGGCAGTTTTTGAAAGGTATGGGAAATCTTGGGGATAGGATAAATGATGATTATCAGGAAAGTGCATCAATGCCCATTAAAAGCGAGCGAATGAGAGAGAGAGAGAGAGAGAGAGAGAGAGAGTTGGTTTTGAAAAGATTTGAAAATCCACGATTTTTAAAATATGGTTGCTGTTGAGGTATTTTTTGTAATTAATTTAAATCTCCTTCGTCTAATTACTTGCCATAATTGATACGTGAGATAGAAATCCAAAGTTTAAGAGCACTGATTCAATCTAGAGTTTAAGGTGATGTCTCAATGACTAGTCTAATGTCATTGGTGATAACCTGCAACATTTTATCACATTGGATTTTTCATTGAGGGATTCTCCCCCTCAATTCATGCATCCAATTTCAACAATCCAAGTTCAATTCGAATACAACTAAATTGATCTTTACTAAATCATTTGGTGAAAATATTAGCTAACTACAAATATGAAAGAACAAATTTAAGAATATTGTTACCTTTCTCAACATGATCTTGTATGAAGTGATGCTTCACTTCAATGTGTTCTATTCTTGACTGCTAGGCTGAATTTTTTGTGATGTTTATTACACTAATATTATCACACCGAATAGGAACCTTTTGAAATCAAAATCAATGTCTCGTAGCTACTATGTGATCTAGAGTATTTGAGCATAACATCATCTCGATGCTATATATTCAACTTCATTAGTGGTTAGAGCTATTAAGTTTTATTTCTTTCAATGCCATGAGACTAAGGAGTGTAAAAGGAACTGGCAGTATCCTGAGGTGCTTTTTATGTCTACCTTGTAGTTAGCATAATCTGCATCTGAGTATCCAATGAGAATGAAATCTCTATCTTTGGGATGTCATAAACCCATGTCCTTGGTTCATGTAAGATCTCTAGAAATCCTTTTAATAGCTGTTAGATGTGATTCTTTATAGGCACTTTGGAATCAAGCATATAGGCATACACTGAGCATAATATTTGGTCTACTTGCTATTAGACAAAGTATTGAGCAAATCATAACTCTGTAGACCTTTTCTGACACCAACTTACCACTTGGATCAAAGTCCAACTTTTTATTCAATGCCATTGGGGTGATAGCATGCTTGACTTCATCAAACTTGTATTTCTTCAAGAGTTCTTTCACGTACTTACCTTGGTTGTTAAATATGCCATCTTGGCATTACTTGATCTTGAAGCCCTAGGAAGAAGTTGAGTTCTCCCATCATAGTCATTTCAAAGTCATTACTGATCAAATTGAAGAACTCTTGACATAGAACTTTGTCAGTAGCAAACCTGAATAATGAGGAAGTCTTCCCCCTTTATTTTAATGAAAAGCGTCTTGTCAATATTTCCTCGTGCGAAATCATTTTCTAAGAGAAATTTCCTAAGGCAATCATGCCAAGCCCTTGGCGCTTGTTTTAAGAAATAAAGAGCTTTATGAAGCTTGAAAGCATGATTTTGAAATTCAGGATTTTCAAAGCTAGGGGGTTGCTCAACATAGACTTCTTCATTTATAAAACAATTTAAGGAAACACATTTAACATCCATCTAAAATAACTTGATGCCCATATGAGATGCAAATGCAAGAGATATGTGGATGACTTCTAATCTAGCCATAGGTGCAAAGGTCTCATCAAAGTCTATCCCTTCCTCTTGGTTGTACCTTTCACAACCAATCTAGCTTTGTTCCTAACTACTCTGACAGATTCATCTAACTTGATTCTGAAGACCCACTTAGTTCTAATCATTGGATAGTACTTTGGGCTAGGTGTAAGGGACCAAAATTGGTTCCTCTCAAACTAGTTGAATTCATCTTGCATGACTAATATTTAGTTTGGGTCTTCCAATGCCTCATCATGGTGCTTTGGTTCTATATGAGAAACAAATTAAAAAAAAAAAAGAAATTTCTCAATGATGAATGTGTCCTTATACTTGTGTTGATGTCAATGAGTAAGTTGTCCAAAAGATGGATAGACTTATAATTGAATCGCTTCCTTGTTTCATTTAAATGGTTTTGAACCTGTTTAAGGATGCTTGTTTGCGACCCATTATCGACTTGGGGTCTTTCACAATCATTTTATATGGTTTCTAGAGAAGCTCTAATATCATCAGCTGTCTTTGATCACCTTGATTTGGACTTTGGCCCACATTGCTAGGAGCACATTAGTGACTGCTTTTGTCTAGGGCTGTTTTGCTTAGCTGAAACTCATCAAATGAAGATGAACTAGTAAGACCACCATTAGTTTAATTAAAGATAACATGAATAGATTCCTTAAAAACATTGGTACATTTGTTGTAAACACGATAAGCTTTACAAACAGAGAAATAGCCAACAAATATACCTTCATCACTTCTTGGACCAAATTTACCAAGGTTTCCTTACCATTGTTGTGGATGAAGCACTTACTTCCAAAGGATTTAAAATATAAAATATTTGGTTTCTTGCCTTTGAACAATTCATATGGTATCTTTTTAAGGAGTGGTCAAATGAGATATCTGTTAAGTATATAGTTTGTAGTATTAACTGCCTTAGCCTATAATGACTTTGGAAAATCATTTTCACAGATCAGTATTCTGGTCATGTATTCAGATGTCCGATTCTTACTCTCAAAAACTTCATTTTACTGTGGTACCTTTGGTCCTGAAAAGTTGTGGGAAATTTCATTCTTATCATAGTAATTAATGAACTTATTTTGGTCAAATTCTCTTCCATAGCCAGGCCTAATAGCAACCACTGGCAAGTTCTTTGATATTTACAATTTGTTGCACAACTTTATGAACTCCTTGAGAGCGTTTATTTTATCTTTTAAAAAGGTCACCAATGTGAAGAGTAATCGTCCACTATGACAAATATCTATAAACATCCTCCCAAACTTCTGATGCAGATTGGTCCATAAAGGTCCATATGCAAAATTTTAAGCATCTTAAGGTAGTCACAGTCTTCAAAGGTTTGACAGAAGCATATGCTTGCTTACCTCTTACACACGCACTATACAGATGGTCTTTCTCATATTTGTACGGGGGTAATCCTCTTACTATATCATGCTTGACTAATTTATGAAAAGTGTACATGCAGCATGTCCTAATCTACAATGCCAAAGCCATGCATCATCAAGGGATGCTTTTAAATAGGAAAGATGTATATGAGAGGTATGATCAAGATTTATGGAATACACATTGCCTAATCTAGAACCATGTAGAACAATGTCATTGGATCTGACATTTTCAATAGCACATTGGGATTCATCAAACTATATATGGTTGCCCTTGTCACAGAACTATGAAATACTCAATGAGTTATATCTCAAACCATCAACCAAATAAACATTATCAATAACATTTATAGAATCCTTACTAATCTTACCAATTCCAAGGATGTTACCAGCACTATTGCCTCCAAAGGTCACTTTATCTGATTTTTGTTTTCAAAACTTAGTAAACTTTGAGGCATCATCAGTCATATGTCTTGAACACCCACCGTCCCAAGTACCAGAGATTGTTTTTTTTCTTTTAGGCGCACCTGTAAAAACAAAGTTCAAACCTTACTGCATTCTTTGGTAGTAGGGTTTGGATGAAACCTTTGAGGACATTAGCCCTTTGGGAACCCATACTTGTATGATTCTTCGGTAAGAGATCTCTTTGCCACCGAATATTCTACAGTGCTTGTGACCTTTACCAGGACCATAATGACTTGTACACCTACAACCTAAGTAGCTATGGTTCTTTGATAAATAGTCTGACTTTGGTAATAGTGACCAAGGTTGCTGTTTTTGCAACTAGATCTACTTTGAGATTTCTTATGTGATGTCTTTTTAATAAAGAAGTGCTTATATGACCTTTCGTTATTATTTGGTTTAAATCCAAGACCTTCCTTATTAAAGGACATACATTGGAATCCAGTAATTCGTCCAAATTCTCTTGATTGTTAGTAAGTTTCGAGAGCGTCTTGTGAGAATCATCACACCTGTTTTGCAAAATAGTTTTCTCTTTCTCATAGTCATTGATTTTGGAGTGTACAAGATCTCTACAAGTTCTCATTTTCCTTTTTTCGGAATTTGTTTTCCTTTCTAAGGGCCTTGATTTCAGATATATGATCTTGCTCATATTTAGCATACTTTAATAGGCCTTAAGCTAGATATTCTTTTATAACATCACCTCTTTAGATTCATCACTTTCTCTGGTGTTCTCTCTAGCCATGAGATAGATGTTGGCTATTTCTTCATCTTCACATTCACTTTCAAAGTTATCACTATCACTCCATATTGCAACCATAACTCTTTTGCTTGCTTTCGTGGACTTAAATCTAGTTCTCTCATTTTTATTTTTAATGTTCGGACAGTCCTTGATCATGTGACCTAGAAGGCCACTGCCATAACAAGTGTTTTGGTTAGTGTCAACTTTAGTGGTAAATTTACATTTGGAGTTTTGTTCATTCCTCTTTGAGGTTGATCCCTTCCAAATTCCTTTGAATTCTGGGGGATTTGAAAGATTTCTTTTGAATCCTTTGGCTATCTTAGCCAATGATTCATTTTCGTTATTCTCACAATCCTTTGATTGCATCTTAATGTCAATGGACTTTAGCACAAATCCTTGTTGTGGTGCCTTCTTTTCTGTTTATTCCTACAAGTGAATTTCATGGGTTAGAAGTTTTCCAATAATATCATCTAACTTAAGGGATTTCAGATCTTATACTTCATCAATGGCTGTGACTTTAGGTCCTCACTTGCTTCTTGGGAAGACATCGCATCACTTTTCTCACCATCTCCTCATTATTTTATATTTTCCTCAAGGACTTGAGGTTGTTCATTATCTCAGTAAAGCACATATATATGTCCTTGATGGATTCTCCAGTAGCATCTTAAAGAGCTCATATTGATGGATGTAGAGACTAGTTTTGGATTCATGAACTAGTCCCTTCATAGGTAGTCTCTAATGTGTCCTAAACATCTTTGGTTATATCACAAGCAGACACACGGTTAAACTCATTAGAATTAAAACCACAAAATAAAATCTCTTCATGAGTAAATTATGATATAGGCTTTGGAACAATCTTATCTCCTTCCTTCACAGTAGGTACAAAGTTGCCCTTGGAGATAATCTCCCAAAGCTCAGTCACGGTCTTAGATGAAGATCTACATGAACTTTTTCAAATGATGAAAGTTAGAACCACGAAACAAATGACATCTAGTAAAAGAGTGTCCTGATCAATTTTAGCATTTCTAAAGGAGGCCATGATATTTTCCATAAGATAGTTAAGTCAATGTGAGTGAACCTGCTCAAATACCAATTAAAATCCTAGAAGTCAATGTTCGATCACCCTAGAAAGGGTGAATAGGGTGATATCTTAAAAAAGAAGACTTTACAAAATTCTAATATACTTTAAATCTACACTACCAGTGTTAGAGAAGATAACCTTGAAGGTCATCAGTGCCAGTAACAAACAAAATTTAGGTGCAGAAATAAAATGGGACAAAACTTAGGATAAGTTTACGATGTTCACTTTTCAAACAAGGTTAGTCACCACCTTATGCACTTCTTTTCGTAAGTTTTACTCACCTCCACTTCTTGTTCATTTAAGAAGTACACACCAATGAGATTGGCTTTACACATTGCCTAGCGTTCCAAGTTTAATCGACTAAGGAACCTTAGCTAGCACACTTATTAAGTATTGAACTTTCAATACCTAGCTACCTAAGTTCATTCCCTGATTTACTTGTAATAATTCTCCCTTACAAATAATCAAATAAACAATAAGTACACAGGAGAGTATTAAGGATGATTGCACTTGAGCTCTTTTCATGGTGTAATTGTTTCTTGTGTTATGCCACATGCTTCAGCTCTGCCTTTTATAGATTTAAAATATTTTTGACCTTTCGAGCAGTACTTAGAAATTCTTCAATGGGGGTGTTTGGCAAATAGTTTTTTGAAGAGCTTTTTGGCCAAAAAGAGTTTTTTCGATCTAATTAGCTGTTGGACCACGTAAAAAAGCTAATCTGAGTGTTTGGTGAAAGAGCTTTTTAGAAGAGTTTTTTGGATCCAAAAGCTAATTTGAAAAAACTAATTCCATGAGCTTTTTGGAAGAGCTATTTTTGAAGAATTAGCTTTTTGTCTCATAACTTTATCAAAAAATAGCTGATTTTACTAAACAGTTTTTTAACAAACAGTTAATTCAAACATATAACTCAAATAGCTAATACAAATAGCTAACAACTAACAGCTGTTTGCCAAATAGGACCAATGTATTCTGTCTAGAATTCAATGTCGCTGATTTGTACCTTAATGTTTCCAAAACTGGCTCTTGATTGGCGAGAATAGTGGATGTTGATTGCTAAGAAAAAGAGCTTGATTTGATCACTAAAAATCTCACTGAAATCAATCAAAATAATGTACAAATGTACTCCAGATTGAATTAATACTATTTTCGAAAATTGGATCAAACAAAATCTTTGTAAGATCTTGAATGATAAGCAAGGATATATTTAGGGCTATCAAAGTCTGACCCAACACGATAACCCGACCCGAACCCGACTCGAGTTTACTGAGAGAAACACGAACCCGACCCGAACCGAATCGATTTTGACCTGAAGTCGACACAATTTAAACGTTTAGTGTGAAAACTTATTATTTTTCAGTTTTGAGAAAATCTAAGCTATTTTCAAGGCCGACATGAAATTGATCCGTTTATTAAATGGGTCGAACCGACCCAACCTATTTGACAACCCTAGATATATTGCATTACAGAAGTATAATTGACTCATACATGAATAAGAGATTCTTCCTAAAGCAACATACCTCAAGAATAAAATACATATATATCATTTTTTTTTCAAAAATAATTATGCTAATGCCAAAGCCAGAGATTCTGACTTTGTAATTGGACTCCTGCAAAAACAAGATGGGTTAGTATAATTCAAGATACTCAAATTCAACTTTTATCTTTCACTCAAAACATCCAGTGCCTTTGAGTTGTAACATTCCAGCAATCAATGACCTTACCACTAACATTGAGAGACTTATGACTAATTATTAGTGTTGATTGAATTGACAC
The DNA here is from genome assembly GCA_029747015.1 of Carnegiea gigantea. Lineage (NCBI taxonomy): Eukaryota > Viridiplantae > Streptophyta > Magnoliopsida > Caryophyllales > Cactaceae > Carnegiea > Carnegiea gigantea. Next base: position 5,790 of record JAKOGI010002963.1, on the reverse strand, counting down.
TTTGATTTTGATAGTTCCTTGCTTGTGGAAGGGGCGAAGATGCTTTTGACGTGTCCTTCTTAAAGGGAATGAAGTAAGGGGGATGACCAAGTTACTCTTTTATGAAAATCCTGATTTTAAAATATGAACGGATTTTTTGAATTATTTGTAATTTATTGTTTTTAGTAACTTGAGGAGAGTAGAGTATAGTGGCTATTGTAGTGAGGTGGTGGGTGGTTGGTTGTCAGCGAAGGAGGGGGGAGATTGAGCTTCCTTATTAGAAAACTTTGTAAGTCATCAAAGGAGGCTAGGTTAGGAGGGTAAGAGGTCAGCAGCAGAGAAGTAAGGGTTACAACCTCATATAATTGAACGGACGACGGTTCATAGCATCTTAATTCTAGTGGAAAGAGTCATTGTTAAGTGCATTGCCATTGGAAGCTGCTCGAAGAGATGGAAGCAAAGGTAAGTTCTATAATTTCCCAAAGTCATAGATATGATGGAATCTGTCGATTAAGTTGTCATGGATATGATTGATTCGAACCATTCAAATGTCAAAAATATTATCAGAAATACTATGAATAAAATTTGGCCCTTTTAATTCATAACTGTGGTGATGATTATTGTATGAATGCCAAATAATGCAAGAGGATAACCCAAGATAATGTTAGTCACTTAAGTGTTCACTCCACATAGTAGGATTCCTAAAGGTTGACTAACGTTAACAAAAGGTTGATTAAGCCAGGGAAAATGATAGCTGTCCCAAAGAGGGCTTCCAACCTTTCCTATTGGCATATGATCTTGTGTCATGTGAAGAGGGCCAAATGATGGCCACCTTCTCCATGAGATTACGAATCTTTGAGCAAGGTATATTGTCCCATCGTTGTGAAATGGATGGGCCAAAGGGTGGCCATTGTGCACATGAATTGCCAATAATGGTAGATAGTCCACATCCCTCGATAAATCTTGATGCCACGATGGATATGGTTAGAGATATAGCAACAATTCCTAACATCCAAGAATGAATGGCTAATTGTGTAGGGTATTTAATTGAGGGTGTGGGTAATCAAGTTACCCAAGTGGAGACATGGATGGATGAATATGTTTCTTCCCCTAATGGTGGGCGGAAACACATTGATGTTGAGCCATATTATACAACCGTTGGGTGGTTGGGGATGCTGATGTTGATCATCCCACCTACTCCCCCACTGAAGATTATGGGTGTTCTCCAGGGCAGTAAAAGTCTCAACTTCCAAAATTTAGACATTTAATATGGAGGTGTGCAATGCCCCTAGGGATGCTAACTCGGGAAGTCCTATAGAGGAGGTCTACATAAGCAGTAATGATATGGTTGAGGTAGTTGTTGGTGATCTGTGACAATCAAGAACTTTGCATTGTTCAGCTGGTGATGATAGTGTGGTAAATACAATATTGGATTCCACACTGATAGACACTGTAATCGTTATTGGGAAGAAGATGAGCACCTCTACATCTGGAGCTCCTAATTAGGAGCAACAAGGAGGTCATAGGCCTAGTAAGAACAACACAATGAATATCGTGTAATGAATAAAGAGGGATATGAGTCTTCATAAACACGCTCATATGCATGGCTCTCCCTATAGATATCCATATCAAAAACGTTTAAGACAGAGTGGGTCAAAGTTAAATACCAAAAAGATGTATGCACAATGATGTAAAAGGGTTAACATCGAGCTAAATGCAGGACTTTCTTAATCAATTGTGTCATGACAAGCCTGTGGCAATTATAGGGCTCGTCCTCATGCTAGTTACCACAATTCATTGTCAAATTCCTGCATTTTACAGTTATGAAATATGTTAGAAATTGGTTGTGAAGTAAATAGTTATATTACTTACCCCCATATTGTGTAATGTAAACCATTTTACTGTTGCACACATTAATTTCTTATGTAAATGCACCTTTCTCTTTTGGCGAGTTAAATTGCTAACAAAAGTTAGTAGTTGGTTCAAGGGATTGGAATTAAACAAGAAGTTGTGATAAGCATTTTAACACCATATGTTTCACTATATTCGACAACCTTTTTTTTAGTGGTCTTGTTTGGATGTCTCTGCAAGAACAAGCACATTTTCAATGCCTCCCAAGAATAATACCAGTAGCATGGTTGAGGGGCCTTCTTAGTGTTATGCCAAAGTACAGAGCTATTGGTAATTTCACTATTGACACGTATTGCGCACTCCTTGATAAAAGTCAAGAAAAATTCTTCAGAAAAATACTAGACGTCGGTCTTCCTGAAGCAATACAACAGTGTATGACACCTCATAATTTGATATGCCAATTTCCTTTTCACTCTTAAGATGAAGTGCTCATAGAAAATGCTTAACTAGCTGTATCATGTTATAAGCCATGTTGAGTAACAAGGCACGTATTTGCAGTTTGATTTGGAGTAGTTTTAAGAAGCTAAGCCTTCTTACAGTTTGCTTTGTAAGCTAACAAACACATTATTGTTAGCTCATATATGTCAATGGAATTTCTTTTGTGAATCATTATTCTGGTGCATATGGGAGCACGTTTTCATTCTCCTCTTGGAGGATGGTGGTAGCCACTAGTTATTGTTAGTGGTTGACGCGCATGAGCGCCCATTTAATTTGTATCACTCTTTACTCAGTAAAGGAGACAAGAATATGGAGGTGCTCGTACAAAGTGCTGTGTGTCCAATAATTTCATGTCATATGTTATTTACATTTAACTAGAACCCATTGGAAGTAACATAATGATTTTGTTTGATTACCGTGGATGACTTATGAGTTAATGGATGCAATGTCGTCATATTATTTTCAAAAGGCTGTGATTGCACTTGTGTTAATGGAAACCAATACCTTAAGTGATGCACTAAATTGGGAATTGGATAGGGCATCATACCCTCAATAGGAGAAGTACATTTCCATGTAACTATTATGTCACTTATGATACTGCATGGTGGTAATTTACATGGGGTTGTTTTTGTGTATGGTGTTGTGGTGGACATGAGTGTAGGGTGTTTTCATCGACGTTCATGAACATGTTGTCCATAAAGGCCGAATGTTGGTTCTTTCATCAGGGGAATGCTCATCCATTTAGAGACAAATGCTCGTTGAGCATTCTCCAAGGCAAGATTGTTGGTTTTCCAAGGGACATTAAAGGTAAGTGTGGATAACGTGTGCATATTAGTATAATCAGTTACTTATTTTCAATATACTAAGACTAAATGTTTGTTTGCTAGTTTATACAGGGTATTAGAAAGTTCACCTCTGCATATGAGACTCCTACTAACTTGTTCTATTGGTTCGTTTAAAAAGGGAACTATGTAAGTTATGGACAGTTCTTTCCTTCTAATTTTGGTCAGTGCATTCTTTTGTCATCGTCCAATCTCAACACTAACATTAGTTATGCATTTATGTTGATGTAAAATTCAATTGTGACCTCTATTTATTAATTGTTTGAATAGTACTAATGGTGTATATTGGGCATTGGTTTATTCGTCATCGCTCTTTTGCTTGCTTTGAATCTGTAATCGCTTATTTAGTCATATACCTTGCTCTACATTCCTTCTCTTTGTCCAATAAGTCACCATTCATAGGGTTCATCTGCAACAGTTCTTATATCACTTCCAATTCCCATCTGGCTATCCACTGCTGTTCATGAATGTCTGCACACTTATCTGTGTTGAGTTGCCTCAATGGGATTTTGAGCTGCTTAAGCGTCTCACACAATTGATACACCTCGGAACCCCTAATCTGTTTCTAACATGTACTATGTCTTTGAATTACGGATTTGTGCACCACATCTCACAGAACTTAAATCCATTATTCTTCTTTGGACATGAAGGGAATATTACCTTCAGGGGTGTATAATCCAATACTCCTTCTATAATGCACGTGACATGAGTGCAGTCAAGTTACAGTACTCTGTCAATCTTGTACTACATTGTCTTATTTAACCAGATGTAAAAGGCCCCATTCCTTCTGACTTCTTGTAATTCACATGCCTCAATGCAATTAATAAAAGTTAATAATCTCAGAGTGCTGAACTTCCTCTCCTCCCATTCTCCCCATCAGGTGTAATACTACATTAAAGTCTCTTACTACACACTAGGCACCATGTGTATCACTTGCTATAAGATTCAATTCCTCCCATAATTGTTATCTCATAGAGGTTCCATTGTGACCATATACAAATGATATATCGAATTGCTTTTGAGTTGCCATCTGTACAGCCGTATAGTGTACACATTGTTATGAGGCCTAGAAAATATGAACTTGAAAAGCTTGGCCTTTCTATGCCACCCCAATTCTTCGCTTAGCATTATATTCCACATTAGCGAACCAATTCCATCCCACAAACAGTCTATTCACTACCATCCCAATATTTTTCTACCTATCTTTAGGTTCCAAAACTACCACTAAGCCAACGTCCTATCTATTCAAGAAGCCTTTAATATCTTCTTGTTTATTTGGGCCATTTAAGCCCCTTATATTCCATGATATAATGTTATACATTGGGGGTAATCCCCAAAGCCTCCACCCCGGATGCTCCCATAATCAACAACCTCCATTAGTGTCTAAAAAGAATTCTGAACTGGTGAATATGTCATTCCTTAGTGCTTATTTGATCCCTAGTGACCTAATATGCGTGGGATAGTAAATCCCTTATGCTTAGCCTGGACAGCCCTTTGCTGTTCAAGAGCATCATTTTCTGGCTCAACTCCAACTGGATGTGATACTACTCTCCATTCCATTCTCACCTTATTCTTTCTCCAGGAGTCCTTTTCCTCATGTCTAAAAACACACACACACAGAGTATGTATGTGTGTGTGTGTTGTGTGTATATATATATATATCTATATTGTATATATATATATATATATCACGACATACATACATACATACATACATGATATACATTATATATATATATATATATATTATATATATATATATATACATACATCATCATACATATATATTATATATACATACATATATATATATATATATATATATATAATATATATATATATCATATTATACATATAGACACAACACATATATCTATCTTATCTAACTATCTATCTATCTATCTACTATATATATATATATAATAATATATATATCGATTCTATATATATATATATATATATAATATATATATATATATATATCTATATATATATATATATATATATATATATATATATATATGCACTACAAAAAAAGTAGGTTTTACCAACCGATGTCTAGTGATCTAAAATAACTTCTGCTAGTAAAAATAAGTACTAGCAATAGACTATAGTTTTTGTTGGTGTTAAAATTTTGAATTTGGACGCAAAATAACAGTCCCTATATTCGCAACAGACAGCAATTAATGTGTCAGTGTTAACAATATATTACTAATAGTTTAATATACTGCTGGTATTTCAATTACAATACCAACATTACGAAATTAAAAGAAATCCTCTATTGGCCAAAAAAAAAAAACTTAAATGAATATTGAAAATTTAATTCTTATAATGGCAATATAACCTTTTAGAATAAGCGACAACACCAAATATTTATGCAGGCAATCAAAATAAATCCTTTACTCACCCCTTCCCCCACCTCTAACCCCCGTCAAACCCCAAGCATGAATTCTCAGAGCTTGAAATGCCAAGAAGCATGAAACGCCCCCTTCCCCTATCCCTCAAACCCAGAGCACAAAAGTTGCTCGAATTTACCAATTTTCGTTCGTGATTATTGCTGCTGCTGCTTGAATTTGTCAATATCGCATGAATTACACACACACACATATATATATATATA
>JAKOGI010002962.1:0-75210 GCA_029747015.1 Carnegiea gigantea | reverse complement strand
AGTAGAATTTTTAGAATTTTTCTCAAAGCATACGCTACACAGAAATTGCAATAACAACCCAATTTACACCAAAGCAGGTCAGTTCACTTCAAAAATTTATAACTTTCACCCTTGACCTCAAATGAAAACCTAAAACCCAAATATGGAAAGATTAAAAAGTTTTAAAAAACTTTCATTTGCAATATAAAATATAATTCCCACAATAGAGTTTCCAAAATGGGACTAGAACACAAGTTGTGTCAGTTTTGATCGAAACTGTGCAGTCCTAGCAAAACAGCCATAATTTTTTTCACAGAACTCGGATTAAAGCGATTCAAAAGGTATTTGAAAGCTAACTCACTGATCTATCTACCGACCAAAAATATAATTTTTAGCTGGGCCAATCATTACCAGTTTATTGGCAAAGTGTCCTTTGTTTTCTGTCAGTTTACAGTCACACTGTCACTATTTTCTCCTTTCTTTTCACATAAATCCTCATCTAAAATCTCTCGTTAAAATTATGTAACAAAGCTTTGGTCCTTTCCATCATCATATTAAGCTATAATACTCAATTTCACTTCATAATCATGTACATCAAAGATTCATTTCTCAATCAAATATATACAAATAACATACTTGCCATTAAAGGAGAACTAAACCTTACAATATCACTAGACCCTAGTTTATGGCCTACTTGAACTCACCTTCAACTCATTCCAAATCACCAAAAACGCCATCATAATCATCAATAAGACTAAGATTACAAAATCATATAGAAAATAATCCAAATCCATCACTTGACTTAAGCTAACATGATCATGGCAAACCCCTAAATCCTAGCATGCTTCAAGCTCACTCCACAATTAAAGACACTAAAACAACGCTTGTTTCCTTCCAAATAACATGATCAAAATCCAAATCACGAAAACAAAAATTAAAATGAAAAAAGTCCAAGTTGAGATCACTTACTTGGAGCTTAAAAAGAGAGAGAAAGGGGAGAGAATATGAGTGTGTGTAGGTTTTACTTGGTTAGAAATGAACCAATATAACTTGGCTAGTGTTTAACCTCCCATAAAGGAGCTTTTTGGCTATGATTGGCTTATACGGTTTGGGCACGGGAAGAGAAGTAAACCGTATACGATTGAATTTTCGTAGCTCAAAATTAAATTTTTGCAAGGTCATAATAATAATAATAATAATAATAATAATAATAATAATAATAATAATAATAATAATAATAATAATTTTTAAATCATAATTATCGAGGCCTACTATCGATTCACCCGATATTTAATCAATCAACGAAACTTAAATTAACAATCAATAAAACTTGAATTGTAAAATGGGACCCAAATGAAACATCCCCTAACCGGGATGATTAAATACGAGAAATAAAAGTAAAAAATTTAAATGACATAAGGTAATTCGGTAAATATATAAATTGAGTGTAACTGAATTAATAAATATAATTTGGTGAAACAAATAACCATGAGTGATTACATCAATAAACATGATTAATTAAATGAATAAATATGATTAATTACATAAATAAATATGATTTAAATAAATAAATATGGGTTAAGGTTGGGTTATTACAGAAGGGTTATATTGTCTAGTGCATTCGATCATTCTTTTGATTTTTCCAAGGCCTTTGTTATGTTTAGAAGAGCACATGCTATCATGCCTGTATTTCTATTTGTATGCTCTTACTTCCATTCCTTGTTGCATGCTCAGGTGTTCGATAAGCTCCTACGATCTTTGACGACATTTAAGTTAACAACTTGGAGCTTGAGATGAGGAGGAGTGGCTGATGCTCCTCCAACCTCTTGCAACATTGTCTTAAGGAGGTTATAGTTTAGGTGCATCCAGCACCTAACCTGGTAAATTCGTTCCCTTGTTTCTCTTTCTTTATTTTCATTTTGTATATATCCTTTTCCTTTTTCTTGTTTTTCTTTTGCTTTTGTATATTTGTTATTTTAGATTTGTTTTTGTATATTTGTTTTTCGTTGGTGTCGTGGCTCTTTGACTCCCAATGAGGAAATTGTGAGATCTAGGTGTGGGGGAGGAGAGCCATGGTCTAATCTTTTAAAAAAGAAAAAAAAGAGAAAAAGCTTCGAAAAGACAAATTATTTCTAGCAGTTTTGGGGAGTTTTGTACTATCTTGATTGACTGTGATCCCTTGTACCTTGACTATTAGAATGTATATAAGCATAATGTGCATGAGAGATCGTTGTCCTAAGTGAGTCATTCTAAATCCCAAATCTAACCCCAACAGTTCATTGTAGCTGTGCAATCCAGTCCTGATTTATAGCATCATCATGATCTTAGTGTCTTAGTCTTTCATGATTGGCTCTCCCGCTTACCTTTGTACATGGTTACTTTTATTTCAAGAGGTGATGGCCTGGATGGGTTATTGTGGCAACTTGTGGTAAATGAGACTTGACTGGGGCCAAAAATCTTATGAATTGGTTGTGATAATGTTGTGATTGCTGGGTCTTGTGTGCTTGTATATTTGCTTTTGAGAGTTGCTTTAATATGAAATGGTTGAACTTTGATTATTGGCTAACCTTTTGAGCTAGTTTTGGATTGTGGTAGGAGACCCGTGCGAGACTTTTGAGCCTAACTGACCATTCATTTTATATGGTCTCGAATGTTCTTTCATGAGGGCTAACCCTTCTTTTGTGTGTATCTCTAGAACTTGGCTTTACTCTCTTCAAAATTGCATTTGGCATGTGCATAGTACTGATATGATTGAGGCATTCGTTTGATTTGTAAACCACATGAGCTTAAAAGCCAACTTGCGTGATTATAGCCCTCTTTGTGAACCCCTAAAGCCTTTTTCCCTCTCATTTGATTCACCCATGTCTACCTAACTCATACCCAAAATAATTAATCCTACCCTTCGCCAAGTTAGTAGAGTAATGTTATGAGTTCTCTTGGTTGAAAATTATGCTTGTCGGTGCACTTCAGTGCTGATTACCTTACTAGAGCTTTGCCTTTCGGGATTGGAGTTGAAACTACTTGTAACCCATTCCATTCCTTTAATTTCCTCTTCCTTCAAAAAAAAGGAAGGAAAGAAGAGGAATGAAGGAAAGAAGAAAGAAGAAAAAAAAGAGAAGAAGAAAAAAATGTGAATAAAATGAATGGCATGGGGAATCTCAGTCATATATTTCAACCAGTCTCACTCCCTCTTCCCCTGATGATTAAACTGTGAAGTTAATGGCAATGATTGTGTGGTTGGTTTGGAATTATTATTAATTGCTCACTACTTGGCTGATTAGCTCCTCTTACCCAAATCACGCCCTTCCTCACCTCCAACCCCAACCATGTTGTGACCCTTGGCAAGTTCTCAGGATTGGCATTTGTGCACTTGATCGCATTAATGGAGAATTGAAAGTTTAGCCAAGCCTATGACAGTTTGCATGCATTTGGGGTGATTTTGAGTGACTATTTTACCCCTTGACATAGAGAGGAGCGTTTCCATTTTCATCCATATAGTGAGGACTCACCAGTCCACCTAGGTAGACAATCAGGGCAAGAAACTTGACTTGTCCAAGCAATTTAATATGGGGGATTTGCACTTACATCATAGTTCAGCGATTCGCATTTTGTCACATTTGTTTTATTTTAGAAAATGAGTTTTGCCCTTGTTGAGTTTTATAGCTGTGCATTGCCACACTTATGGATCGAGCTGTTATTGCTTGCCTGAGGAAATCGGTATATTGAGGTGTGCCTCTCCCGGTTGATTCTTGATTTACAACCTTGCTTGAGGACAAGCAAGAGACATGCATGGAGGAGTTGATAAACCTCCGTTTTCACCCCTTTCGAACCCATTTTTGACCCCTTCTCTCAGTGAGTTTTGTGTTAAACTTCAAAGTTCAGGAGTCGAATGGGCCTCCTTTGCCCTGAATTTACTCATATAAGATGTTTTCATGTTTTCAGGAGTTTCGATTCAAAGAAAAGAAGAAAACCCACTGGTATTGGTTGGAAAGACGACCAAGAAAGTGAATTTCAAGCCAAGGAAGAGGTTGGCTAGGTCCAAAGGATTGGCATAAGGACCCCATGCCATGAAGCTCGGTCGTGCTAGGCCAGAATCCCAGCAGCTGTGTGCTAGAGAAGTGGCACAACCGTGCCACTTTATTTCTGCGCGACTTAATTCGTTTTTGGGGCTTTTTTTCGGGGTTGTCTTGTAACTTCTTTAGAGCATTCGATAGAGGTGATTTTTAGGTTTTCTAGATTCTGAATACTTTCATACGCTTTTAGAGATTACATTTAAGAGTTTAATTAAGATGAGTTGCGTGATTGATCTTAGCAATCAATCGAAGTACGTTTTCTTTCTTCCTTCTCTTGCGTTCTCAATTAAAGTTTGCACCTTTAGTGATGTTTTCCAGATTTTTATTCTTGTTTGTGATTATCAATATGATTAGAGGTTAAAGCATTAGTTTTGGATTAGGAGTGGACCCTATTATGTGAAATTGAATCATGCTCTAGATTTTTATGAATCATGCCCATGTTTATTATTTGAAATCTCGTATAGTATGCCAAGTCTTTGTTGAATTGCTTGAAGGAGTTTTATTCACTATTCTTAATTAGGGTTTAGGAGATGAACGAAAGTTAAATCCTTTATCTAGTGCGACTTTGTAAGTGATTATTCTTTCTGATGTGAAAACAGTTAGAGTTTCAATTGGGAATATTTGATTACTCAATTTTGTGACTTTGATAATCCTAGTTTCATGAAAATGGACAACCAGGATTAATTCAGTCAGTCTGTTGACCTTTGAGAGAAGGCTTAGATGCGCTTTAAATTATAACCCTTTCCACTTCAATTATATTCATGGGCAGGTTTGTATGATCTAATTTGTGATTCATATGGCATAATAGTGTGATGAATCCTTATCTAGGACTCTTATCATTATTGAATTAGACAAATTCATCAGTTTCAGCAGAATAAAATTGCTATCTAGTATAAAACAACTTAAGTAGACTCTTATCTAAATTGAATGTTGTAAGTCGATTTGGTGATTGAAAATACAACTTCATGTGGACATGACCCGTACTTCCCGGTTACTAGCTACAACTATACCGTGTGCTTGCAGTAAATTTAAACATACCAAGTTTTTGGCACCGTTGTCGGCAAGTTGTTACCTTTCAATATTAGAGCTTACTTGAGTATTTGAGACTAGGCTCTAGCCAAAAAAAAAAAAAAAAATCTAAAAAATGCCTATTTCCCACTTTTCTCAATATAAGCATGAATTGTTTTGGAGATACTATGACAGATTGCATGCTTTTCTTGCTCATGGTGGTTATTGCTTGGAAAAATAAAAAATTTTAAATACAATCTCTGTGGGTTTGAATTGTGAGACCTATGCTTTTCTTGAGCATTGGGATTTTTGTGTTAAAAATATTGATGAAGCATGTGATTTTCTTGACTGGTTGGCCTGGTATAGTTATGAATTTGAGACTAGTTATTTTGATTCTCACAATCCAACCCCTTGCGAAATTTGTCATTGTTTTGATCATAATAGTAATTCTTGTCCCTATTATATTTCTGTTGATAGTTTTGCTAGGCTTACCAGTATGATAGAGATAATAAATAAGTAACAAATTGAATTGTCTAATAAAATGCAGGAGTATGACCTGTCACATGAGACCGATCATACGTTTAGTTCACCTAAACTTGATGCTAACTGTGTGATTATAGTGCGTCTTTTCTTACTCTAGAATCCGGACTAGAGGAAGTACCAGAACCTTCCTTCACTATTCTACCCATTGTAGCTTCATCCTTACCCCACACCCTTAGGGACAACACTGCGCTATTCATGATCTTTCCTGATCCACCTTTCCCTTTGGCTTAGTCGATGGAGTTCGAGATTGGTGAGACATTTGGTGTTAGTGCCAGTGTTGATGAGGATGATATATGTTGTGAATCAGGCGATGTTTTTATTGAGGTGCATGATCTTGATGCGACTCCCTAGGGAAGTCATGTTTGGATGTTCTGGTTGCGAGGCTGCCTAGTCCTGATCTTGTTGACCATATATCTCCCGACTCCTTTGATATACTCCATGCTTCTCCCTTATGCTCAGCACCCTTTCCTTTCCTTGAGTGTTGTGATATGTTACTTATTAATTCTCATGTGATGCTCAAGGGGAACGAGGTTGGCCGTTCTGCGTCCCCAGGTACCTTGAGAGGGTACAACCCCTCCCTCAATTCTTATAGTATGTACCTAGAGGATATGCTTGGAAACGTCATATGGACTAGTGCTTTCGATCATTCTTCTAATTTTTCTAAGGGATTTGTTATGTTTAGAGGACCACATGCTATCATGCATGTATTCCTATTTGTGTGCTCTTACTTCAATTCCTCTGAGTTGCATGCTTAGGTGTTCGATAAGCTCCTGCGAGCTTTGACGACGTCTAAATTAATGACTTAGAGCTTGAGATGAGGAGTAGTGGCTGATGCTCCTCCAACCCCCCGCAACATTGTCTTAAGGAGGTGATAGCTTAGGTGCATCCAGCACCTAACCTGATAAATTCATTCCTCTTTTCTCTTTCTATATTTTCATTTTGTATATATCCTTTTCCTTTTTCTTTTTTTTTCTTTTGCTTTTGTATACTCATTATTATAGATTTGTTTTTACATATTTGTTTTCTGTTGGTGTGTTGGCTTTTTGACTCCCAATGAGGACATTATGAGATCTAGGCACAGGGCAAGAGAGCCATGGTCTAATCTTTTGAAAAAGAAAAAAAATGCGAAAAAGTTTCGAAAAGAAAAATTATTTCTAGCAGTTTTGGGGAGTTTTGTACTATATTGATTGACTTTGATTCCTTGTACCTTGACTATTAGATTGTATATAAGTATAATGTGCAAGATATATCGTTGTTCTAAGTGAGTCATTCTAAGCCCCAAATCTAACCCCAGGAGTTCATTACAGCTGTGCAATCCAGTCCTTATTTATACCACCATCATTATCTTAGTGTCTTAGTCTTCTATAATTGGCTCTCCCACTTGTCTTTGTACATGGTTACTTTTATTTTTGTTCGCATATCACATTAAAAAAATAAGAAAAAGAAAAAAGAAGAAACAAAGGAAAAAAGTTTGGAATGAGAAGTATCCCTTTACGGCATGCGCCACTGGGTGCTTCCCGTTGAGGCAATACTACTACTGGAAAAGCTTACATTGCATATTAGCAAGTCAATAATATAGTTTGTATCAGTCAACTAGTTTATCGAGTTTGATTCGGGTAAGCCTAAGTCCCAGGGTGATGCACTAGCACACCGAGCACTGGGATGGATTCAAAGTTTTGATGTATTATGGGGTGAAAAGTTGGTGCTTTGATGTCGTTCATGGGTTTTGAGACTCTCGATGTGTACATTTTGTTTATATGCAGGCTAATATCTTTATTATAAGAGTGATTTGGTTGGTCAGAATTCGTGCAGTTTTCTCCCCTATATATATTTGTGTTTTGTTCGTAAACCCAAAAAAGATTTCTATTTCTCTTTCCCTTTTTATTTTTCTTTTTCAAGATTTTATGGGTATATCTTCTGCAAACCCTCACAAGACCTCACTCGCCCACTTGGGGGAACCAAGGGGTTTAAGTGCTTGCTGTATACGTTAAATGTAACCGTGATTCTTACAAAAGTAAGTTAGGCTCGTAGTTTAGTTTTTATTTTTGTTTTGCTCGAGGATGAGCAAAAGGTAGGTGTGGTGGTACTTGATAGACCTTTATTTGACCTGATTTTAGCCCCTACTTGATCACTTTTTCTCATGGTTTTTATGTCAAATTTAGATGAGGAAGGGTTAAATTCACTTCCTCTGAGTTATATTGTGCCTATAATGTGTTTTGCCTTACTTTCAAGAGAAATCCTCAGATTTTGATAGAAAAAGAAGGTTTTGGGAATGAATTCAAGGAACAGTAGAGGTCCGACGAAGCTCCAAGCACCAAGGGAAGCAGAGCTGAAGAAAACAGTAGAGCGCACGGCCACACAGTAGGAGGCACGACCGTGTTGCTGTGCCAGAAAGGTGGCATGGGTTGCATGTGCCTCATGGTATGGCCGTGCCACCAATTTTTGGGGAGCACGGGGTGCTCGTGCCTCATGGCATGGCCACGCCCTCTCTCTATCCGCACGATTTAATTCTTTTCGGCCTTTATAAGCAATGATCCTTTTTTTAGTTAGGGGGGCTCTTCGCTGGGTTCTTGCAGGGGCAATTTAGGATTCCTCCTCACACTCCCAAAGCCCATTAGGGGGTGGATAAAGTAGAGTCATTAGGTTAGATTAGATGATTATTTTTTGATTCAAGCTTGTGGATTTGATGTTCAATTCAATCAAGCATAAGTTTTCTCTCCTCTTCGTCTCTTATTTTGTGTATTTAAGTTCACATTTTGTTTATATGCTTTTGTGATGTTTAGTGGTTAGATTGTGTTGCTTTGGTTGTAATTAGCCTCTTGATGGCCAATTGATTCTGTTTGAACCTTTACCTCCTCGTTTATGCTAGAATTTAAGGTTTTCTCTCACGCTCACCATGTGTTTGTTGAAATACTTGAAAGAGCTTTCATCTGTATTTTGGGGCAATTAACTTCTGCTGAAAGGTGGGGTTGATTGTTTAGTGTGGGTAGAGTGAATAGCCGGGATTGGGACATAAAAATAGTTTCAGTCGCTGGCTGGGTCAAGGGTTGTTAATGTCGTAGTTTAGTTGAGCTAATCCCACAAAAATATGTGGTTAGAACAGTTAAACTAGCATATGGACCCTTGAGAGAGGGCTTAGATGGGCTTTAATGGTATAACCGATCAATCTTGAATACTCGTATAATTTGGAAGGATGAGGATTTAGCTTGATTAGTTGGTTTACCTTAGGTTTAATTATAATTGAAATCTTCTCGCTTTAGTAGTTTAGTTTTACTTTCCGTCCACCCTTCATCTCGCCTAGATTGGTACACTTGAGTTGGATCTGATAATTGAAAACACAACTCCCTGTGGACATGACCCGTACTCGCCAGTTACTAGCTACAACTACACCGCGCGGTTGTGGTAAATTTAAACATAACAATAAATCTTTACTCACTAAATGTGTATCACCGCTCATCAAACTATTGCACAATAGCTCTCTTAAACGACGTAGTATAAGTCAATAAAACTTTTCAAATATATCAGACTAAACCCAGCTATATTCCCATCATTTTAAATTATTGTGCTCATCTCGTTCACTTAAATTCTGGATTGATAATGCATGTAGTGAGTTTAGTTGTATATTTAGTGAGAAATTACTATAAATTATACAATTTTATGCCAATCAAACTAAATCTAACTATATCCTCATCATTTAAAATTATTGTCCTCATCTCATTCTTTGAAACCTAGATGGTAATTTTAAATAAATGAAATTATGAAAAAAAAAAAATAACAATAAGGAATGTTAGTTGTGTGTTTGTCTTTTTAATCCCATTAAAATAAATGAAGTTATTGAAAAGTTAAATACAGTATTAATAAAAATAAATTGCAAGTAAGAGAAATGACTAACCTTGATTGGATAGGACAAATTGAAGAAATATGAACAAATGATACCTAAATAAGAACAAATTAATTAATTAGCCTTAATTTTTTGGGGGGAGGGGAGCCTGAACGAAATTTAAAGCGCAAGGGGATAAAGATTAGGAAATGCAAGTCATGCTTCCTACGAGGTTTATATACAAAAATAGCATTTATTTTATCGCAAAAAAAATCATTTTATCGAGAAAGATAAGAAGAGTAAAAGCTAATTTTGTAATTTTCTTGAGTCGGTATCCGTTTAACCATTCTCATCTAACTACTGTAAACATATTTATGGGGTGTTTAGTAACAACAATTTTTTTTGAAAAAAAGAGCTATTTGGGGTGTTTTAGCTGTTTTGATAAAGTTAAACAGTTAAGTGGGAGTGTTTGATAAACAGCTGTTTGAAACAGCTGTTTGGCCCTAAACAGCTCTTTTTGAAAAGACTATTTTCATTAGTCTTTTCAAAAGAACTTTTTGTAGAAATGACACTTTTGCCTAAGATTTTAAACAAATTACATTGCATGCTATTAAATTATATTTATATAATATTGTTTTACAAAATAGAAAGAGTATATAATATCATAAAGTGTTCCTTGAAGATTTACAGTAGTATACTTTTTGATGTAGATTTTTTGAGATAAAAACAAACCATTGAAGTTGCATTGTCTTTTTCATTGTTTGTAATTTTTTTCTAGCCAAGTAGTATACTTTTTGGCGTAGATTTTCTAATTTTGCTAGTATATTATATTATACTTATTTGGTTCTCTTACCATGCACCTCTATGAATGTATGATACTCTAACATTTATACTTTAGATTATTCCATCCCCCTTCCGCTTACCTAGACAATGAGCCTTAGCTTGGTGCAAAATAATGCTGTTTGATACTATGCTTTATATAAATTGAATCTAATGAATATAACGTTATCAGAAATTCGTATAAATTTCAATTTCAATTTATAAACAAAATAAATTAAAAATTTTAAAAAAAACTTTATAGAACATTGACATTATTTGTATAATTACAAATTGAAAAGAAATAAGATAGATGGTGAATGCAAGTTCTATATAATATTTTCACAATTTTTTTTTTTATTTCGTGGGTCTCTTGGGATCAGCCTCTCTAGGGGTAGGAATGCTGGTAGAGGTAAGGTTGCTTACAGTTGGATCTTCCCAGACCCCGCAACAGCGGGACCCACACTGGGAGTTGTTGTCGTTGTTGTTGTTGTTGGTGAATGCAAGTTCTGTAGAATTCAATAAGAAAGTAAAGTTTTATCAATGAAGTTTTTCTTCGATTTTTTGTGTGATCATAAGTGAAGTTAATTTACACATGTGATGCCAATTTAATTCTTTTTAAAAAGAAATTCACCAATAAATAAAAAATATGTTCTATTAAGAAGTAATTTAGAGATAAGGATATAAATGGAATTTCACCAAACATCTTTATTAGAAACAACTAACTTTATCAAGTAGTTTTTCTACAAATAGCTAATTCAAGCAGCTAATGCAAACAACTAATTTAAATAGCTAATAGCTAATAGCTAATACAAACAGTTAACAACTAACAGCTGTTTGCCAAACAGGGCTACTATGTTTTGTATGAATTGAATCTAATAAATATAACGTCATTAGAAATTCGTATAAATTTCAATTTCAATTTATAAACAAAAAAAATTGAACTTTTTTTTTAAAAAAACTTTATAGAGCATAGACATCATTTGCATAAGTACAAATTGAAAAGAAATAAGATAGCCGATGAATGCAAGTTACGTGGAATTTAATAAGAAAATAAAGTTTTATCAATGAAGTTTTTCTTCTATTTTTTGTGTGATCATAAATGAAGTTAATTCATACATGTGACACCAATTTAATTCTTTTTGAAAAAACTGACCGATAAGTAAACAATATGCCATGGTAAGAAGTAATTTAGAGATAAGGATATAAATGAAGTTTCACCAAACATCTTCATTAGAAATAACTAACTTTACCAAACAATTTTTCTGCAAACAACTTATTCAAATAACTAATACAAATAGCTAATTCAAATAGTTAATAGCTAATAGCTAATACAAACAGTTAACAGCTAATAGCTATTTGCCAAACAGGACCACTATGTATAGATTTCGATTTATAAACAAAAAAATTAAAATTAAAAAAAAACACTTTATATAACATTAACATCATTTGCATAAGTACAAATTGAAAAGAAATAAGATAAACGATGAATGCAAGTTATGTAGAATTTAATAAGAAAGTAAAGTTTTTTCATGAAGTTTTTCTTCTATTTTTTGTATGATCATAAATGAAGTTAATTTATACATGTGATACTAATTTAATTCTTTTTTTAAAAAAAGATTGACCAATAAATAAAAAATATGTTCCATTAAGAAGTGATTTAGAGATAAGGATACAAATAAAATTTCACCAAACATTTTAATTAGAAATAACTAACATTGCCAGACAGTTTTTCCATAAACAGCTAATTCAAATAGCTAATACAAACAGTTAATAGCTACTAGCTAATACAAATAGTTAATAGTTAATAGCTAATAGTTGTTTACCAAATAGGGCTTATATCCCAATTTGGAGAGCTGATAAATTTGTTCACATACATCCTTACAATTAAGACCTCAGTCTATTACTACTACTACTATCACTACCATTACTACTACTATTACTACTACCATTATTACTAACAACAATAACAGCACAACAATAATAATAATTGTTGACGGAATTAGTGAAAGGTAATATTTGTGATATTATTCTTAGGTAGATTTGTAAACAAGATCAATTTTGTGTCCTTAGAATCATTTTATTGGCTTATTATAGGTATAGTATTTTGTATATAACCTCTTGTACATTTCTTTGGAAGGCACCTCAACATTCAACTTTTCCCAAATTCTTATTCTAGTTGTTTTGCTAATATGGTATTAGAGCATCCTTAATTTTTTTTCCAAAAACAAAGAGCACATTTGTCTTGCCGACAAGGAGGAATGGGCTAAAATAGCTTTTCAGAACCTATCACTTCCTTTGAAGGTTCTGTAAAGTTCCATTGAAAGCCAATTCATTTCATTCATTAATTGGCTTCTTTGCTCAGCTTCATTCTCAGAGAAACTTCATTCCCAGAAAAATTCTTCCATCCTCCTTCTCGAAATTCAGCAATAGGGAATTGCACTTGCCTAATTCAAGCTGAAGATTAATTGTCAGGCCGACCATTTCTTCTCTCACTTCTATTGCTGGGTTGCATCTTATTCGGTGCTTTAGCTTCTACCGATTCTCGTCTGCTTTGCAGTAATAATCGGATCCATATCAGAGCTTCCATCACTTATTTACCCTGATTCATTTTGTTTACACAAGAATTGGAAGGTTTGTTCACTTTGTTCATTAATTTGCATCTTTGTGCTATTCCCTTACAATGGATAAATTTGATGCTGCTAAGCCTATTAAGACCATCTTGGATGGTACCAACTATGTACCCTGGTCTCAAGAGATGTCTAGTTTTCTCAAGGGTCCTAGCCTTCGGCGTTATGTTATTGGTGATATTTCAAAACTAGTTCAACAAACTGGAGAAACTGATGCTAAACTTGCTGAAAGATTAGAAGATTGGGATAGTAAAAACCATTAAATTTTGACATGGATTAGAAATACTAGTATCCCATCTATTAGGCTACAATTTGGTCGATTTGAAATTGCCTAAGAAGTGTGGCTGGGATCTCTTGTCTAGGAGATACTCTACTATTGATGTTGCTAGTCAATATCAGTTGTATGAAACACTTTGTACCATGAAACAAGTGTCTGGTCAATCTATCAATGAATTTTTGTCCAGTACGCAAGCTATGTGGGATCAATTAGCCTTATCTGAACCTACTTCGCAATATAGTAAAGATGCTGAGAAGTTTGTTATGCATCGAGATAAGTTACGAGTAATGCAGTTTCTCATGGCCTTGCATTCTGATTATGAACCTGTAAGGGCATCACTACTTCATGGGGAGACTTTCCCTAAACTTGAAAGTGTAGTAGCTGAACTTTTGTCGGAGGAAACTCGGCATGGCCCTCAAAAATCCTCAATTAGACATGATGGGGCAACAAGCTATATTGGCCACATCCTCCAATAGTGTTCACTCTGAAAAATCTTGTAATTACTGCAAACGGCCTGGTCATCTCATTTCAGAATGTCAAAAATTACCAAAAAAAAAAAGAAAGAGTAAAGCAAACAATTCAAGCCTTTCTCTTGTACCTTTGTAGTAGTCACTGATTCTGCACCAACATCTATATCTTTTAATAATCTCGAAGCAATTCTCTATCAAATAACTGGTCATTCAGTCAACTCCTCCCTAGCAGCAACATTAGGTACGAATTCCTCATGGTTCTTTGTTTTTGGGTGTTGTAATCATATGACCTCTGATGCTGGTAGCATGGTAAACAAAATTCATTGCACATCAACTCTAAGTATAAGGACAGCTGATAATACTAAGATAAATACTAGTCATACTGGAGATGTGTCGACTTTAAACCTCTCATTTCCTAATGCCTTGCTTGTGTGGCTGAGATATGTGAACATGGATTAGAGGTATTGTTCTCGAATCACGCTTGTCGTGTGCAGGATCTACAGAGTGGCCAAATTGTGGGGACAGGACGTAAAGTTGGATGATTATGTCCATGAAAATTCCTACTTAAACATATAGGCACTGTGCAACTGCTCAATCTCAAGATATTTAGCATTTAAGATTAGGTCATATTTCTTCTAATAGGTTACAATATCTTATTTCTTGTGGTGTTTTGGGTCAAGTTAAACAAAATAAAGTTGATTGTGTTTCTTGTAAACTTGCTAAACATCATGCTTTGCCATTTAATAATAGCGTCTCTATTTCAAGTGCACCATTTGACTTGGTCCATTTTGACATTGGGGTCCCTCACCGACTAAATCCATGAATGGATTTCAATACTTCATAATTTTTGTGGATGACTATTTGAGATGTGTGTGGATATATCTTCTCAGAAGTCAATCAGAATTGTAGTAAATTTACTACAACTTTGCAGCCATGGTGCACACCCAGTTTTCGTGTAAGTTCAAAACTTTTCGATGTGATAATGCCATGGAGTATAGACAAAAGGGCTTTAAAGATTTTCTGGCATAAAACGGTACTGTACTTCAGCATTCTTGTCCAAGGACTTCTCAATAAAATGGCAAGGCCAAAAGAAAGCATCGTCATATCCTTGATACTGTTCGTGCATTGCTTATATATGCTTCCTATCCAGAAATATTTTGGGAAGAAGCTGCTCTTGCTGTTGTTTATAACATTAATCTTATGCCCTCTCCAGTAATTGGTAATCAACTCCTAACTACAACATGCTTCGTATGTTTGGTTGTACTTGTTTTGTCCTTCTACAGCCCTATGAACATAGCAAGTTAGAGCCACGTTGTTGAATTAGCATATTCAGTTTTGATGACAACAAACGCAAGTGTAAAATGCTCTTAAGTAATGTTGCTCCAAACAAAGTTCTCCAAACAGGCATACACTGTCATTTTCAATATGTGTCTTAACTTGTTTGCTGAATGTTGAGAACAAGTCTTAAGAACAGGTCTCATACCTTGATGACTCACGCTCAAGTCAAGAACCCCACCTCGATGAGTTGATTGTGTGTTAAGATCAGTTCCTGAACTCAAGCAATACAAGAACAACCTGACAAATAGGCTAGGTGTTTCAAGGACAATCCAGCAAACAGGGCTTTCTGAACTCAAGCGATACAAGAACAACCTGGCAAACAGGTTGGTCTAGGTGGTTGGGGCAGCGTATTCGTCTTGATCAAGATGACTAGATCTACAACAAGATGTCTTGGGTAATTTAGGTTTTATTTTTTAGACTCTTGTTAATATGCCAATCTTAAAAAGTCTCTAACTAACCACTCTTGAATTGGTTGCGCTATTTGCTTTAGAACACCAAGTTTGAACAACCCTAGAAACAGGGTACCTAGGGTGTTTCTGAACTGCAACGGCCAAACCCGGTCACTTTGGAAAACTTATTTTGGTTGGCCAAAAGCTCTAATATATTTTGATAAAATTCCAAGATAGCAATTTAAGATGTAGGAAATCTTTTGATATGAAAATCACTTGGGAGATTTGCAAAACTGATTTTGGAAAATATTTACCAAAACCAAAATATTTCTCTCTTATCCTTTGGAAAGTGATTAATTCAAAATTCAAGCTGAGATTTTTTTCCAGGTATTTCACGGCTATTTTTAAGGGGAAAAGATAGTCTTTTATCCTCCAAAATCAAATCCCTACAATATTGGGAATCTCTATCCTCATTGGATCTTTTAGCCGTTGGAATTCTCTGTGCTAAGCAAAAATCTCTCTTTGCTAAAGATAGCTGATTTTATCACTCCTTGTTTTTGACCGTTGGATTTTTTGTTTAAAAACTCAACATTTCACTCCCATTCAAAAAAGAAGAAAAAACGAAAAACATGCACAACATACGCAAAAAGGGAGAAGTGCAAAAGTGGTTTTTCTAGTGAGAAGATTTTTTCGAGCTACTCTTGAGAAAAGAAAAACCGAGACAAGTTGTGTTTAAGCTGAGCTTTCAAGATATTGGCATACTAGGCCTCATTGTACCTTACATCTGCTTAAATCAGAAGCACCCCCGTAAGGTGTTTTGTAACCCTGATCTTAGATCAGGAAAGTGAGTGAATGGTCCTCAGTCGTGTGGACTTTGGACGTGTCCAATCTGGTGAGATTTGGACGTGGTGTAACCTTTCTTAGAAAAGAAGGTTACGTGGTTGCAAGTTGTAACAAGTGTGTTACATTTGTAACATGTGAAGCCCGTTAGTGAAAGTGGTTAAATCCTACACGAGGTAGGTCGTGATTTTTCACACCTCAATTGGGCTAGAGGTGTTTTCCACGGAAAAATTATGTGTGCTTTATTTTCGCATTTATCTTGTTGATTTTCGCCTTTGAGCAAATTGAAAACATCTGGTGCAAACAAGTCAGAAGGTTGGTTGTAATTCAAGAACAACCTCTGCAATCAGGAGGGTGTCTGTCAGTAAGTACGCGAAAATCGAACACCACAATTCACCCCCCTCTTGTGGCTAAGTACTCCCAAATTCAACAAGTGGTATCAGAGCAGGTTCTCTCATAAAAGGGCTAACACCTTGAGAGATTCTGAAGATGAGTACACCACAAGGAATCCTTGAAGGGCAATCCATTACCCGGCCACCCTATTTCAACGGCCAACATTATAGTTGGTGGAAGAATAGGATGGAGAACTATATTCAGGCAGAAGATTATGAATTATGGTTGCTCATCAAGAACGGGCCCCTTGTTCCCACCAAGGTGCTTGAAGATGGTAAGAAGGTTCCCAAGAACCCATAGAGTTTGATGGTGAAGACTATAAGAAAATGGAAAAGAATGCCAAGGCCAAGAAGCTATTATATTTTGGCCTAAGTCCAGATTAATATACACGTATCTTGGAGTGTAAGTCAGCTCAGGAGATATGGAATGCCCTCCAAGTAGCTCATGAAGGAACAAGTCAAGTCAAACAATCACGTATTGAGCTACTTATGAGGCAATATGAGTTGTTTGATATGGGTGATTATGAGAACATGATGGATATGTACACACGCTTCACCCACATAACAAACGAGCTAAAATCCCTGGGAAAATCCTTCACCACAGAAGAGCTGGTGAGGAAAATTCTAAGGATTTTGCCTCGGTCTTGGGAAGCGAAGGTGACAGCCATCCAAGAAGCTAAAGACATGAACAAAATCACCCTCGACGAGTTGATTGGCAATCTTCAAACCTATGAACTCAGAAAGAACTCACAACGAAAAGAGGAGCAGAAGAAGGATCGTGGGCTTGCCTTGAAAGCACAAGAGGATGATGACTCTGACCTTGAGGATGAAGAGATGGCCTTAATGACACGAAAGTTCAAGATATTCTTCAAAAAGGTCAAAGAAAATAGCAGAAGAAAGGACTTCAGTAAATCCATAAACACCCCCCGAGAACAGTTCACAGGGTGTTTTAAATGTGGCAAACCAGATCACCTTGTGAAAAACTGCCTTCTGCTTCGAGAAGAGCAGGAGTTCGAATAACCCAGAAAACAGGTTCGAAAACAACCTGTGAACACCTCAGGCAAAAGATTCTCAAAGGCTATGCTTGCTGCCTGGGGAGACTCTTCTGAGGATGAAGTTGAATCTGAAAGTGAAGGAGATGCTGTAGCTCTCATGGCACAAAGTGACTCAGACTCAGATGATGAATCCACAAACAGCTTGACTGATCTCAAGAACAAGGTACGTGGTCTCAATAAAGCAACTCTCGAAAAACTTTTGTATACTTGATGGATACTTGTGCTGAATTGAAACGAGATGTCCGAGACCTAGAACTAGAAAATGAGATCCTTAAGAATGAGAAACTTGAGGCTGAAAGAGAAATTCTAGCTTCACATCAAACCATAAATGACCTTAGGGAGACCTTGATCTTGAACGAAGTAAAATATACAACCAATCAAGCCAAGGCTGAAAAGGAAACCCTTGAGCTTAAAGAAAAGGTCGAAGTTTTGCTTGCTGAAAACAAGAACCTGTCGGCTAAAGCAAAACGCACAGAACACGACCTTGCCGCAAACAGGTTGTGGAACAAGTCCTCACAAGCCCTTGATTGGTTAAACACTCACCACAGTCGAAACAAAAAGGGACTTGGATATAAGCCGAAACGAACGGTTTACCCAATCCATAGAAAGTATGTGGGATTACCTGAAAACATTGTTTGCTTTCATTGTGGTAAAACTGGTCACTATCAATATTCATGTTCTTCAAGAAGGTATGCCATTGAAAAGAATGAAAGGTATGTGAAACAAATCTGGATTAGGAAAGATGAGCTTTATTTGTCTAAAAGAATGGGACCCAAGTGGATCTGGGTTCCCAACACTAACCCTTGATTTGTTTTGCAGGCTGAAGTGAGAGAGAACAACCCAGCAAACAACCCAGCAAACAGGCTAAGGTACAACCTGGCAAACAGCCCAGAGAACAACCTTGAAAACAGGCAGCTGTGGTATGTTGATAGTGGGTGCTCGAGGCATATGACTGGTAAAAAATCCAATTTTCTCTCACTTACAGCTTCGGATGGTGGGAGTGTGGCATTTGGAAACGGCAAGTCTGGGACAATTGTCGGTATAGGTAGGGTTGGTGAGTCTCATTCCCACTCAATTGATAATGTCTATCTAGTTGATGGCTTAAAGCACAATCTGCTTAGTGTGTCCCAACTGTGTGACAAGAACAACCTAGTAGTGTTCTCACCAACACGTTGCTTGGTTGTAAACTCAAACACAGGAGATGTTGTGTTAAGGGGGAAGCGTCACAAAAATGTTTACAAAGTATGTATTTCCACACTTCCCCAAAACAACCTGACTTGTTTGAGCGCTTTAAATGATGATATAATGCTCTGGCACAAGAGACTAGGTCATGCGAGCCTTACTCTTTTAAACAAACTTGTTTCCAAAGACTTGGTTGTTGGACTACCTTCCATCAAGTTTAATGATGACAGGGTATGTGAAGCTTGTGCAAAAGGAAAATGAGTCAGATTATCTTTTAAATCAAAGAGGTGTGTTAGCACTACCCGACCTCTTGAATTATTACACATTAATCTATGTGGTCCTATGAGGATAACAAGTAGAGGTGGGAAGAGGTATGTGCTTGTCATAGTGGATGATTACTCTCGATTTACTTGGACCCTGTTCTTGGCCTCCAAGGATGAAACTTTTGATAATTTTATTGCCCTTCTCAAAAAGGTTGAAAAGAGAGTAGGACACTCATTGGTTAGCTTGAGGTCTGATCATGGTACTGAATTTGAAAATGCAAGTTTTACATAATTTTGTAATACGCATGGTGTTGATCATAACTTCTCGGCCCCAAGAACACCCCAACAGAATGGGGTGATTGAGCGCAAAAACCGCACCCTAGAAGACATGACTACGACAATGCTTATCGCTAGTGGTCTTCCTCGGAACTTTTGGGCAGAAGCTTTGAACACATCATGTTACATTATGAATAGATGTATGATTAGACCTATTTTGAACAAAACTCCCTACAAACTCTTCAAAGGAAGAACGCCCAACATTATGCATTTAAGAACATTCGGTTGTAGGTGTTTTGTGCATAATAATGGGAAGGATGCTTTAGGAAAGTTTGATCCCAGGAGTGATGAGGCAATATTTCTCGGTTATTCCTCTCACGGCAAGGCATACAAAGTCTTTAACAAAAGAACCTTGTGTGTTGAGGAAAGTGTGCATGTGCTTTTTGATGAATCTAACACCTTGAATAAGAATGGTGCACAGGAAGAAGAGTTTGAATTAGGTCTTATCCGAAAAGAAGTGTTGCCCCATGAGAGAAAAGGTAAGAACACCATGGAGACAACAGGCCCAAAAGTTGTTCCTCAAAACGGCAGGCAAGGTGAACACCAAACAGGGGGAAACACCGTTGAACCCTGTTCGGGACCATGTTCTTCAGGAACAGGCTTACAAACAGGTGCAGAAACAGGCTCAGGAGTTGTTCGTGAGCCTGATTCTCCAAATATTCCGGCTAGAGTAGAGCATGTGTCTGTGGATCCACTTACTCCACGACCATGGAAGCACCATAGTTCTCACCCCCTTGATCAAATTCTATCTGATATTAACAGTGGAGTGCAAACTAGGTCTAAGCTTAAGAATTTCTGTGCTTTCTATGCTTTTCTCTCTAACATTGAGCCAAAGAATGTGAATGAAGCTCCTGCAGATTCAGATTGGGTCACGGCAATGCAAGAAGAGCTCCATCAATTTGAAAGAAACAGAGTATGGCACCTGGTACCTAAACCTGCAGAGAGAACAATAATTGGAACCAAGTGGGTGTTCCGAAACAAGCTGGATGAGTCAGGAACAGTCACTAGGAACAAGGCACGGCTGGTTGTTCAAGGGTATAACCAATAAGAAGGGATCGATTATGAAGAAACCTTTGCACCAGTTGCTAGAATTGAGGCTATTCGAATTCTAATAGCGTTTGCAGCTCGTATGGAAATGAAGCTATATCAAATGGACGTGAAAAGTGCATTCCTAAACGGATACCTTAATGAAGAGGTGTATGTCAAACAACCCCCTGGTTTTGAAAACAGTGAATTTCCTAACAATGTTTTCAAACTTGACAAAGCTCTTTATGGTTTAAAACAAGCTCCTAGAGCTTGGTATGAACGTTTGTCAAGTTTTTTTACTTGAAAATAATTTTAGAAGAGGCAAGGTAGACAATACCTTGTTTCTAAAATCTAAGGGGGAACATTTATTGATTGTCCAAGTATATGTTGATGACATTATATTTGGTGCAACTCATCATGATTTATGCAATGAATTTTCAAATATGATAAGGAGTGAGTTTGAGATGAGCATGATGGGTGAGCTTAACTTTTTTCCTAGGCTTACAAATCAAGCAAACTCCAAACGGCATCATGATCCATCAACAAAAGTATATCAAGGAGTTACTTAAGCGTTTTGGGATGGAGTCGGCCAAACCCACAGACACTCCTATTTCTCCTTCAACCAAGTTGGTTATGGATGATGGGAGTCCCTCAGTTGAGGAGAAACTCTATCGGGGTATGATTGGGTCACTCTTATATCTAACCGCTAGTAGACCTGATAATTGTTTTTAGTGTTGGTTTATGTGCCCGTTTTCAGTCTAATCCTAAGGAAACTCATCTTAAGGCTGTTAAACGGATACTAAGATATTTGAAGCATACAGCCAATTTAGCTTTATGGTATCCTAGAGGTTGCAATTTTGATCTTGTTGGATATGCTGACGCTGACGCTGACTATGCTGGATTCCTAGTTGATAGAAAGAGTACCTCAGGTATGGCTCACTTTCTTTGACCTTGTTTGGTATCTTGGGCTACCAAGAAGCAACATTCAGTTGCCATGTCCACAGCAGAAGCTGAATACGTTGCAGCAGCTTCATGTTGTGCTCAACTGTTGTGGATAAGACAACAGCTTAAGGACTTTTGTGTTGACATTGGATGCATTCCTATTTTTTGTGAGAACACAAGTGCAATTAACATTGCCAAAAATCCATGTCAACATAAAAGAACAAAGCATATTGACATTCGAAATCATTTCTTGAGAGATAATGTTGAAAAGGGTTTAATCTCTATGAATTTTTGCACAACGGAAAATCAAATTGCTGATATATTCACTAAGGCATTAGCTAGAGATCAATTTGAGAGAAATAGACTGGAACTAGGGTTGGTAAGAACACCCTGAGATACTTGTTTCCAAGACATGAACTAGGTTTGGTAAAAACAACCCCTACACCCTGTTCTCTCCCCTTGTTTGCAAATCTTATTAGCAACTGATGTGATTTATGTACAATGAATGCATACACTCGAATTGCGTGCGTTTTTTTTTAATTTATACAAAGAGTGCAGCATAAGGGGATGTACTAAGGATCATTGGAGCAGCTCTGCCACCCCTAGTACCAATGAGTCAAATCAAGATCAAACGGCGAAGAACAGGCAGGTATCTTGATCGAACGGAAAGAACAGGTACGTCCCTTAGTTGTTCGATGCATATAGGAATGTGTTTTCTTTAAACCTCCCTCCTTACCAAGGCACACGCCTTTAATGTTCTCACCCGTTGTAAACCTAGAGATCTTTAAAAGATTTTGGGTGCTCTCTCTCTCTTTAAATGCCCTGTTCTCAGTTCTTCTTTTCACCTGACTTCATCTCGCTCAAAAGCAAACCCTGCAGTCATGATTCGCCACATAGGGCGAATTGCGAACACCACCCGAGCCCATGATCTTGGCTATGGGTTTCTGCTGACAAGGGTGTTTGAGCACTTTGGGATAGCGCTCACATGGAGAGTGGCGGCCCAAATCATTGATGAGATTGGGATTGACATCCTGCTAGGGTGTGGCTATGAGGTTGGCGAAGGGTCAGTCTCCAAACAGGGTCGTCGACCACCTCGACCACCTGTTTCTGGGCAACCTTCCATCAAGGTTGAGGCTGTTCTTGAGGACAGTGCTCACCTTAAGGATGAGCTCTCCGCCGTCAAGGCTGCTCTTGCTGAGGAACAAGCCCTCTCCGCCAAACACCATGAAGATTTGCTTGCCCTTCTCTCCACCCTTGCCCCCAGCATTCCTCCTCTGTAAACGAAACCACCTTCTGCTCCCGGATTGTCTAGGCTGGTCTCTAGTCTCCTCCTCCTCCTCTCTTAGTTTTGTTGTTTTGGCATTGTACTACTTTTCTTTGCAATGAAATATCTATTTGCAATGCTTTGTATGCTTTTCTTGTAACCGTCCTGTTGTTCTTGCTTTTTAATGATGCCAAAAGGGGGAAGAATAGTGTAACCTATTGACAAAGTATGACGAATGAGCCTGACCTTGACTCGATAGGGTGGGTTGACCTCTAACTCCTTGTTCCTACGTGGATCCCTATCAGCATTCAATTTTTTTTTTAATATGGACACTTGGTTTGTCATCATCAAAAAGGGGGAAATTGTTGAATTAGTATATTCAGT
The DNA here is from genome assembly GCA_029747015.1 of Carnegiea gigantea. Classification (NCBI taxonomy): domain Eukaryota; kingdom Viridiplantae; phylum Streptophyta; class Magnoliopsida; order Caryophyllales; family Cactaceae; genus Carnegiea; species Carnegiea gigantea. The sequence goes on along the minus strand of JAKOGI010002962.1, from coordinate 52,183 downwards.
TTTGATGACAACAAACCCAAGTGTAAAATGCTCTTAAGTAATGTTGCTCCAGACAAAATTCTCCAAACAGGCATACACTGTTATTTTCAATATGCGTCTTAACTTGTTTGCTGAATGTTGAGAACAAGTCTTAAGAATAGGTCTCATACCTTGATGACTCACACTCAAGTCAAGAACACCACCTCGATGAGTTGATTGTGTGTTAAGATCAGTTCCTGAACTCAAGCAATACAATAACAACCTGGCAAACAGGCTAGGTGTTTCAAGGACAATCCAGCAAACAGGCCTTTCTGAACTCAAGCGATACAAGAACACCCTGGCAAACAGGTTGGTCTAGGTGGTTGGGGCAGCGTATTCGTCTTGAACAAGATGACTGGATCTACAACAAGATGTCTTGGTAATTTAGGTTTTATTTTTTAGACTCTTGTTAATATGCCAATCTTGAAAAGTCTCTAACTAACCACTCTTGAATTGGTTGCGCTATTTGCTTCAGAACACCAAGTTTGAACAACCCTGTAAACAGGGTACCGAGGGTGTTTCTGAACTGCAACGGCCAAACCCGGTCACTTTGGAAAACTTATTTTGGTTGGCCAAAAGCTCTAATATATTTTGATAAAATTCCAAGACAGCAATTTAAGCTGTAGGAAATCTTTTTGATATGAAAATCCCTTGGGAGATTTGCAAAACTGATTTTGGAAAATATTTACCAAAACCGAAAATATTTCTCTCTTATCCTTTGGAAAGTGATTAACTCAAAATTCAAGCTGAGATTTTTTCCAGGTATTTCACGGCTATTTTTAAGGGGAAAAGATAGTCTTTTATCCTCCAAAATCAAATCCCTACAATATTGGAAAACTCTATCCTCATTGGGTCTTTTAGCCGTTGGAATTCTCTGTGCTAAGCAAAAATCTCTCTTTGCTAAACATAGCTGATTTTATCACTCCTCCTTGTTTTTGACCGTTGGATTTTTTGTTTAAAAACTCAACATTTCACTCCCATTCAAAAAAGAGAAGAAAAAACGAGAAACATACACAACATACGCAAAAAGGGAGAAGTGCAAAAGTGGTTTTTTCTAGTGAGAAGAATTTTTCGAGCTACTCTTGAGAAAAGAAAAACCGAGACAAGTTGTGTTTAAGCTGAGCTTTCAAGATATTGCCATACTAGGACCTCATTGTACCTTACATCTGCTTAAATCAGAAGCACCCCCATAAGGTGTTTTGTAACCCTGATCTTGGATCAGAAAAGTGAGTGAGTGGTCCTCAGTCGTGTGGACTTTGAACGTGTCCAATCTGGTGAGATTTGGACGTGGTGTAACCCTTCTTAGAGAAGAAGGTTACGTGGTTGCGAGTTGTAACAAGGTGTGTTACATTTGTAACGTGTGAAGCCCGTTAGTGAAAGTGGTTAAATCATACACGAGGTAGGTCGTGGTTTTTCACACCTCAGTTGGGCTAGAGGTGTTTTCCACGGAAAAATTGTGGGTGCTTTATTTCCGCATTTATCTTGTTGATTTTCGCCTTTGAGCAAATTGAAAACATCTGGTGCAAACAAGTCAGAAGGTTGGTTGTAATTCAAGAACAACCTCTGCAATCAGGAGGGTGTCTGTCAGTAAGTACGCGAAAATCGAACACCACAATTCACCCCCCTCTTGTGGGTAAGTACTCCTAAATTCAACAAGTGGTATCAGAGCAGGTTCTCTCACAAAAGGGCTAACACCTTGAGCGATTCTGAAGATGAGTACACCACAAGGAATCCTTGAAGGGCAATCCATTACTCGGCCACCCTATTTCAACGGCCAACATTATAGTTGGTGGAAGAATAGAATGGAGAACTATATTCAGGCAGAAGATTATGAGTTATGGATGCTCATCAAGAACGGGCCCCTTGTTCCCACCAAGGTGGTTGAAGATGGTAAGAAGGTTCCCAAGGAACCCATAGAGTTTGATGCTGAAGACTGTAAGAAAATGGAAAAGAATGCCAAGGCCAAGAAGCTATTATATTTTGGCCTAGGTCCAGATGAATATACATGTATCTCGGAGTGTGAGTCAGCTCAGGAGATATGGAATGCCCTCCAAGTAGCTCATGAAGGAACAAGTCAAGTCAAACAATCACGTATTGAGCTACTGATGAGGCAATATGAGTTGTTTGATATGGGTGATCGTGAGAACGTGATGGATATGTACACACGCTTCACCCACATAACAAACGAGCTAAAATCCCTGGGAAAATCCTCACCACAGAAGAGCTGGTGAGGAAGATTCTAAGGATTTTGCCTCGGTCTTGGGAAGCGAAGGTGACAGCCATCCAAGAAACTAAAGACATGAACAAGATCACCCTCGACGAGTTGATTGGCAATCTTCAAACCTATGAACTCAGAAAGAACTCACAACAAAAAGAGGAGCAGAAGAAGGATCGTGGGCTTGCCTTGAAAGCACAAGAGGATGATGACTCTGACCTTGTGGATGAAGAGATGGCCTTAATGACACGAAAGTTCAAGAAATTCTTCAAAAAGGTCAAAGAAAACAGCAGAAGAAAGGACTTCAGTAAATCCAGAAACACCCCCCGAGAATAGTTCACAGGGTGTTTTAAATGTGGCAAACCAGATCACCTTGTGAAAAATTGCCCTCTGCTTCGAGAAGAGCAGGAGTTCGAACAACCCAGAAAACAGGTTCGAAAACAACCTGTGAACACCTCAGGCAAAGGATTCTCGAAGGCTATGCTTGCTGCCTGGGGAGACTCTTCTGAGGATGAAGGTGAATCTGAAAGTGAAGGAGATACTGTAGCTCTCATGGCACAAAGTGACTCAGACTCAGATGATGAATCCACAAACAGCTTGACTGATCTCAAGAACAAGGTACGGGGTCTCAATAAAGCAACTCTCGAAAAACTTTTGTATACCTTGATGGATACTTGTGCTGAATTGAAACGGGATGTCCGAGACCTAGAACTAGAAAATGAGATCCTTAAGAATGAGAAACTTGAGGCTGAAAGAGAAATTCTAGCTTCACATCAAACCATAAATGACCTTAGGGAGACCTTGATCTTGAACGAAGTAAAATATACCACCAATTAAGCCAAGGCTGAAAAGGAAACCCTTGAGCTTAAAGAAAAGGTCGAAGTTTTGCTTGCTGAAAACAAGAACCTGTCGACTAAAGTAAAACGCACAGAACACGACCTTGCCACAAACAGGTTGTGGAACAAGTCCTCACAAGCCCTTGATTGGTTAAACACTCACCATAGTCGAAACAAAAAGGGACTTGGATATAAGCCTAAACGAACCGTTTACCCAATCCATAGAAATTATGTGGGATTACCTGAAAACATTGTTTGCTTTCATTGTGGTAAAACTGGTCACTATCAATATTCATGTTCTTCAAGAAGGTATGCCATTGAAAAGAATGAAAGGTATGTGAAATAAATCTGGATTAGGAAAGATGAGCTTTATTTGTCTAAAAGAATGGAACCCAAGTGGATCTGGGTTCCCAAAACTAACCCTTGATTTGTTTTGCAGGCTGAAGTGAGAGAGAACAACCCCACAAACAACCCAGCAAACAGGGTAAAAAACACCCTGGCAAATAGCTCAGAAAATAACCTTGAAAACAGGCAGCTGTGGTATGTTGATAGTGGGTGTTCGCGGCATATGATCGGAGAAAAATCAAACTTTCTCTCACTTACAGTTTCAACCGGTGGGAGCGTGGCTTTTGGAAACAGCAAGTTTGGGACAATTGTCGGTATAGGTAGCATTGGTAAAACTCTCTCCCACTCAATTGATAATGTGCACTTAGTTGATGGTTTAAAGCATAATTTACTAAGTGTGTCCCAACTGTGTGACAAGAACAATCTAGTGGTGTTCTCACGAACACATTGCTTGGTTGTCAATGCCAACACAGAAGACGTTGTGTTAAAGGGGAAGCGTCACAAAAATGTTTACAAAGTTTGTATTTCCACACTTCTCCAAAACAGCCTGACTTGTTTGAGTGCTGTGAATGATGATATAATGCTCTGGCACAAGAGACTAGGTCATGTGAGCCTTACTCTTTTAAACAAACTTGTTTCCAAAGACTTGGTTTTTGGACTACCTTCCATCAAGTTTAATAATGACAGGGTATGTGAAGCTTGTGCAAAAGGAAAACAAGTCAGATTGTCTTTTAAATCAAAAAGGTGTGTTAGCACTACCCGACCTCTTCAATTATTACGCATTGATCTATGTGGTCCTATGAGGATAACAAGTAGAGGTGGGAAGAGGTATGTGCTTGTCATAGTGGATGATTACTCTCGATTTACTTGGACCCCGCTCCTGGCCTCCAAGGATGAAACTTTTGAGAATTTTATTGCCCTTCTCAAAAAGGTTGAAAAGAGAGTAGGACACTCATTGGTTAGCTTGAGGTCTGATCATGGTACTGAATTTGAAATGCAAGTTTTACAGAATTTTGTAATACGCATGGTGTTGATCATAACTTCTCGGCCCCAAGAACACCCCAACAGAATGGGGTGGTTGAGCGCAAAAACCGCACCCTAGAAGACATGACTACGACAATGCTTATTGCTAGTGGTCTTCCTAGGAACTTTTGGGCAGAAGCTTTGAACACATCATGTTACATTATGAATAGATGTATGATTAGATCTATTTTGAACAAAACTCCCTACGAACTCTTCAAAGGCAGAAAGCCCAACATTATGCATTTAAGAACATTCGGTTGTAGGTATTTTGTGCATAATAATGGAAAGGATGCTCCAGGAAAGTTTGATCCCAGGAGTGATGAGGCAATATTTCTCGGTTATTCCTCTCACAGCAAGGCATACAAAGTCTTTAACAAAAGAACCTTGTGTGTTGAGGAAAGTGTGCATGTGCTTTTTGATGAATCTAACACTTTGAATAAGAATGGTGCACAGGAAGAAGAGTTTGAATTAGGTCTTATCCGAAAAGAAGTGTTGCCCCATAAGAGACAAGGTAAGAACACCATGGAGACAACAGGCCCAGAAGTTATTCCTCAAAACGGCAGGCAAGGTGAAGACCAAACAGGGGGAAACACCGTTGAACCCTGTTTGGGACCATGTTCTTCAGGAACAGGCTTACAAACAGGTGCAGAAACAGGCTCAGGAGGTGTTCGTGAGCCTGATTCTCCAAATATTCCTGCTAGAGTAGAGCATGTGTCTGTGGATCCACTTACTCCACGACCATGGAAGCACCATAGTTCACACCCCCTTGATCAAATTCTGTCTGATATTTACAGTGGAGTGCAAACTAGGTCTAAGCTTAAGAATTTCTGTGCTTTCTATGCTTTTCTCTCTAACATTGAGCCAAAGAATGTGAATGAAGCTCTTGCAGATTCAGATTGGGTCATGGCAATGCAAGAAGAGCTCCATCAATTTGAAAGAAATAGAGTATGACACCTGGTACCTAAACCTGCAGAGAGAACAATCATTGGAACCAAGTGGGTGTTCCGAAACAAGCTAGATGAGTCAGGAACAGTCACTAGGAACAAGGCACGGCTGGTTGTTCAAGGGTATAACCAAGAAGAAGGGATCGATTATGAAGAAACCTTTGCACTAGTTGCTAGAATTGAGGCTATTCGAATTCCAATAGCGTTTGCAACTCATATGGAAATCAAGCTATATCAAATGGACGTGAAAAGTGCATTCCTAAACGGATACCTTAAAGAAGAGGTGTATGTCAAATAACCCCCTGTTTTGAAAACAGTGAATTTCCTAACCATGTTTTCAAACTTGACAAAGCTCTTTATGGTTTAAAACAAGCTCCTAGAGCTTGGTATGAACGTTTGTCAAGTTTTTTACTTGAAAATAATTTTAGAAGAGGCAAGGTAGACAATACCTTGTTTCTAAAATCTAAGGGGGAACATTTATTGATTGTCCAAATATATGTTGATGACATTATATTTTGTGCAACTCATCATGATTTATGCAATGAATTTTCAAATATGATGAGGAGTGAGTTTGAGATGAGCATGATGGGTGAGCTTAACTTTTTCCTAGGCTTACAAATCAAGCAAACTCCAAACGGCATCATGATCCATCAACAAAAGTATATCAAGGAGTTACTTAAGCGTTTTGGGATGGAGTCGGCCAAACCCATAGACACTCCTATTTCTCCTTCAACCAAGTTGGTTATGGATGATGGGAGTCCCTCAGTTGAGGAGAAACTCTATAGGGGCATGATTGGGTCATTCCTATACCTAACCGCTAGTAGAGCAGATATTGTTTTTAGTGTTGGTTTATGTGCCTGTTTTCAGTCTAATCTTAAGGAAACTTATCTTAAGGCTGTTAAACGGATACTAAGATATTTGAAACATACACCCAATTTAGCTTTATGGTATCGTAGAGGTTGCAATTTTGATCTTGTTGGATATGCTGACACTGACTATGCTGGATTCCTAGTTGATAGAAAGAGTACCTCAGGTATGGCTCACTTTCCTGGACCTTGTTTGGTATCTTGGGCTACCAAGAAGCAACATTCAGTTGCCATGTCCACAGCAGAAGCTGAATATGTTGCAGCAGCTTCATGTTGTGCTCAACTGTTGTGGATAAGACAACAGCTTAAGGACTTTTGTGTTGACACTGGATGCATTCCTATTTTTTGTGATAACACAAGTGCAATTAACATTGCCAAAAATCCATGTCAACATAAAAGAACAAAGTATATTGACATTCGACATCATTTCTTGAGAGATAATGTTGAAAAGGGTTTAATTTCTATGAATTTTTGCACAACGGAAAATCAAATTGATGATATATTCACTAAGGCACTAGCTAGAGATCAATTTGAAAGAAATAGACTGGAACTAGGGTTGGTAAGAACACCCTGAGATACTTGTTTCCAAGACATGAACTAGGTTTGGTAAAAACAACCTCTACACCCTGTTCTCTCCCCTTGTTTGCAAATCTTATTAGCAACTGATGTGATTTATGTACAATGAGTGCATACACTCGAATTGCGTGCGTTTTTTTTAATTTATACAAAGAGTGCAGCATAAGGGGATGTACTAAGGATCACTGGAGCAGCTCTGCCACCCCTAGTACCAATGAGTCAAATCAAGATCAAACGGCGAAGAACAGGCAGGTATCTTGATCGAACGGAAAGAACAGGTACGTCCCTTGGTTGTTCGATGCATATGGGAATGTGTTTTCTTTAAACCTCCCTCCTTACCAAGGCACACGCCTTTAATGTTCTCACCCGTTGCAAACCTAGAGATCTTTAAAAGATTTTGGGTGTTCTCTCTCTCTTTAAATGCCCTGTTCTCAGTTCTTCTTTTCACCTGACTTCATCTCGCTCAAAAGCAAACCCTGCAGTCATGATTCGCCACATAGGGCGAATTGCGAACACCACCCGAGCCCATGATCTTGGCTATGGGTTTCTGCTGACAAGGGAGTTTGAGCACTTTGGGATAGCGCTCACACGGAGAGTGGCGGCCCAAATCATTGATGAGATTGGGATTGACATCCTGCTAGGGTGTGGCTATGAGGTTGGCGAAGGGTCAGTCTCCAAACAGGGTCGTTGACCACCTCGACCACCTGTTTCTGGGCAACCTTCCATCAAGGTTGAGGCTGTTCTTGAGGACAATGCTCGCCTCAAGGATGAGCTCTCCGCCGTCAAGGCTGCTCTTGCTGAGGAACAAGCCCTCTCCGCCAAATACCATGAAGATTTGCTTGTCCTTCTCTCCACCGTTACCCCCAGCATTCCTCCTCTGCAAACGAAACCACCGCCTGCTCCCTGATTGTCTAGTTTGGTCTCTAGTCTCCTCCTCCCCCTCTCTTAGTTTTGTTGTTTTGGCATTGTACTACTTTTCTTTGCAATGAAATATCTATTTGCAATGCTTTATATGTTTTTCTTGCAACCGTCCTGTTGTTCTTGCTTTTTAATGATGCCAAAAGGGGGAAGAATAGTGTAACTTATTGACAAAGTATGACGAATGAGCCTGACCTTGACTCGATAGGGTGGGTTGACATCTAACTCCTTGTACCTACGTGGATCCCTATCAGCATTCAATTTTTTTTAATATGGACACTTGGTTTGTTATCATCAAAAAGGGGGAAATTATTGAATTAGCATATTCAGTTTTGATGACAACAAACCCAAGTGTAAAATGCTCTTAAGTAATGTTGCTCCAAACAAAGTTCTCCAAACAGGCATACACTGTCATTTTCAATATGCGTTTTAACTTGTTTGCTGAATGTTGAGAACAAGTCTTAAGAACGGGTCTCATACCTTGATGACTCACGCTCAAGTCAAGAACACCACCTCGATGAGTTGATTGTGTGTTAAGATCAATTCCTGAACTCAAGCAATACAAGAACAACCTGGCAAACAGGCTAGGTGTTTCAAGGACAATCCAGCAAACAGGCCTTTCTAAACTCAAGCGATACAAGAACAACCTGGCAAACATGTTGGTCTAGGTGGTTGGGACAGCATATTCGTCTTGAACAAGATGACTGGATCTACAACAAGATGTCTTGGGTAATTTAGGTTTTATTTTTTAGACTCTTGTTAATATGCCAATCTTGAAAAGTCTCTAACTAACCACTCTTGAACTGGTTGCGCTATTTGCTTTAGAACACCAAGTTTTGAACAACCCTGTAAACAGGGTATCTAGGGTGTTTCTGAACTGCAACGGCCAAACCCGGTCACTTTGGAAAACTTATTTTGGTTGGCCAAAAGCTCTAATATATTTTGATGAAATTCCAAGACAGCAATTTAAGCTGTAGGAAATCTTTTGATATGAAAATCACTTGGGAGATTTGCAAAACTGATTTTGGAAAATATTTATCAAAACCAAAATATTTCTCTCTTATCCTTTGGAAAGTGATTAATTCAAAATTCAAGCTGAGATTTTTTTTCAGGTATTTCACGGCTATTTTTAAGAGGAAAAGATAGTCTTTTATCCTCCAAAATCAAATCCCTACAATATTGGGAATCTCTATCCTCATTGGATCTTTTAGCCGTTGGAATTCTCTGTGCTAAGCAAAAATCTCTCTTTGCTAAACATAGTTGATTTTATCACTTCTCCTTGTTTTTGACCGTTGGATTTTTTGTTTAAAAACTCAACATTTCACTCCCATTCAAAAAAGAAGAAAAAACGAAAAACATGCACAACATACGCAAAAAGGGAGAAGTGCAAAAGTGGTTTTTCTAGTGAGAAGATTTTTTCGAGCTACTCTTGAGAAAAGAAAAACCGAGACAAGTTGTGTTTAGACACGGTTGTGTTTAGTAAAAAACCGAGACAAGTTGTATTTAAGCTGAGCTTTCAAGATATTGGCATACTAGGACCTCATTGTACCTTACATCTGCTTAAATCAGAAGCCCCCCCGTAAGGTGTTTTATAACCCTGATCTTGGATCAGAAAAGTGAGTGAGTGGTCCTCAGTCGTGTGGACTTTGGACGTGTCCAATTTGGTGAGATTTGGATGTGGTGTAACCTTTCTTAGAAAAGAAGGTTACGTGGTTGCAAGTTGTAACAAAGTGTGTTACATTTGTAACGTGTGAAGCCCGTTAGTGAAAGTGGTTAAATCCTACACGAGGGAGGTCGTGGTTTTTCACACCTCAGTTGGGCTAGAGGTGTTTTCCACGGAAAAATTGTGTGTGCTTTATTTCCGCAATTATCTTGTTGATTTTCGCCTTTGAGCAAATTGAAAACATCTGGTGCAAACAAGTCAGAAGGTTGGTTGTAATTCAAGAACAACCTCTGCAATCAGGAGGGTGTCTGTCAGTAAGTACGCGAAAATCGAACACCACAATTCACCCCTCCTCTTGTGGGTAAGTATTCCTAAATTCAACACACGTGCTCGGTTGTGCTGCTTTCTTGGCTATGGAATTAAGTATAAGGGCTATCGTTGCTATGATCCGATTTTTAGACGTCTCCAGATTTCTCACCATGTGGTTTTTTGGGAGCACAAAATGTTCTCCTCACTTTCTAGTTTCCAATCATATGAGTAAGCCACTCTATTTTTGACTGATCCTTCAACTGACTTGTTTCCAGATGAAGACAGTATCAGTTCCCAGCTTCAAGACTCAATTGCGCTATCTAATTTAGGAGAGTCATTTGACACATCGACTGCTACTCTGTCTCCAGTTGACCAAGCTGCTCATGATGCTGGTGAGTTACCTGATGAGTCACCTGCAATTCAAATAGAGGACACCTCCTCAAAATTGCATCTCCGTTATTCAGATCGAGGACGACAACTTCCTTGATATCTCCATGATTACCATCTTTATGCAGCACTTGCATCTCATTATGAGCCCTCCATATACAGGGAGGCTAGTTCTGACCCTCTTTGGCAACAAGCTATGCAAGATGAGTTACAAGCCTTGCTTAAAGCACACATCTAGGATTTAGTTGACTTGCCACCTGGCAAATCTGTGATAGGGTGTAAGTTTGTTTACAACATCAAGACTCGTGCAAATGGAGAGATTGAGCGATACAAAGCTCGCTTAGTTGTTCTTGGCTCTAACCAAGAGTATGGTATTGACTATAAGGAGACGTTTGCTCCTATGGCTCCACTCACTTCTATAAGAAGCTTGCTTGCGGTTACAGTAAGTAGGAAATGGGAACTATTTCAGATGGATGTAAAGAATACTTTTCTCTATGGTGATCTTGCAGAGGAAGTGTATATGCGGCCCCCTCCAGGTTACGACCATCCTCCTAACAAGGTATGCTGACTACATCAAGCATTATATGGTTTGAAACAAGCGTACTCTATTTCATTGCATACGCCTAGACATTGCATACGCAATCCATATTATGAGTCAATTCATGTCTGCACCTTGTACAGGCCACTATGCAGCTGTTCTTTGTATTATTCGCTACGTCAAGCGTACTCTATTTCATGGACTTTTATTCCCTTTTAACACTTGTTAGAATGTATAAGGTTTTGATGATAACAAATCCAAGTGTTGTAGTAGTTGTTGTTGTTCCAAACAGGCTTTACCAACAAGGTCTTACTGCTGTTTTTCAATATATTAAAACTGCTTGACTAATTGTTTATCAAGAACAGGTACTCAAGTCAGCGATGTAAGAACAACCATGAGGAACAGGCTCTGTAAGGTGTTTTGAAGCATATCCTGTGAAGTGTTTGAAACATAAGATATAACTGCAGCTGTGACAAACAGGTTCTGTGAAGTGTTTGCAGCAAAGTCGTTCTACAAGATGACTAGTGGTTACAACAAGATGTCTTGATTTGATTTTGTTTTATATTTTTAGACTCTTGTTAATATGCCAATTAGAAAGTTTTAATTTACCACTCACTGAAAACGGTTTTGCTTTTCGGAAAATATTTTAGATCACCCTTCAGAACAACCCTGGGAACAGGGCGATCAGGGTGTTTCCCGAATAAGCTGCGAAAAACTGCTTTGCACGAATTTTATCTTTAGGATTTTAAGCAGCTTCTTCAAAGATTTGCAAGAAAGATTTTTCTATGGAGTATCTTATTCCTTACCCTAAAAACGGTTATCAAAAATCTTAAGGGATTTGCAAAATCCTTTTGAATAAAAAGAATATCCAATTTTTGGCAAGTGGATAAGGTAGTTGAGAAAAACATGGGCTAGCTGCTAAAGAACACCACCTTATGCACTCGGTTCAGGAAGTGTTTTTCAGCTCATGTCACCTTACCCCTTATAGCTAAAGGATTCTATTTTCTCTAGGATTTTAGTTTCCAAAAATTTCAGAAATAGTTTTCCATCCCTTGTGGGTAAAGGATTCTATATTCTTCAGATTTTTTAGTTTCCAAAAATTTGATGAATTGTTTTCCAAGCACTATAAAAGGCGGCTTTTTACAATCTTGGAGACATCGGTTTTCAAAGAGGAAAAATCTGAGTTCATGAGCTAAAACGTTTGAAAAGAAAACCGAGCCTTGTGAGTGAATTAATTGAGCTTTCAAAGTTGGCATACTCGGACTTCATTGTTCCCTATATTAGCTTAGTTGAGAAGCATTGTAATAGGGTGTTTTTTTCTTTGCATTCTTCTTTCACAAGAGTGAGTAGAGTGTGTGTCCAAATCAAGGGGATTTTGGACGTGGGGTAACTTGTCTTAGGAAAGACAGGTTACGTGTGTTACAAGTTGGAACAAGGTGTGTTACTATTGTAACGTGATTAGCCCGTTTAGTGAAGTGTTTAAATCCTACACGAGGTAGGTTGTTGCAGAAAAAGTTTTAATATTTATAAACCCCAAGTGCAAGGTGTATCGTTGAGTACTTGGGGTGTTGTCCGCAGGGAATTGTGTTTTCAACTACCAGAGCTAACTAAAGCGTCTCAAGCTAGGCAGGATCGAAGGGTGAAAAGGGGGAACTAAACTATGTTATAAACACAGAAACAAGCGACTTGGAGTTGTGATTTTACCAATGGATAAACTAACTAACCAAGATGAGTCCTAACCTACCCAAACCACACTACGAACTAGAGATAGTCGGTTGCATCATCAAAGACCACCCAAGCCCTCTCTCAAGGGTCATGAGCTAGTCTAACTCGTGTAACCACCTACTTTCGTGTGGTTAGGCGAATTAGACCACAAAACTAGCAACCCCGGACCTAGCTCGATTCGGATACTACTTTCGTGTCCCGAACTCGGCCATTCCTTCTCCCACACTAACAAATTGACCTCACCTCTCAGCATAAGTCAATCGCCCAAAAATATGGATGAAAACCCTCTCAGGCATTTCATCGAACACTTGGCGGGCGTGAAGGGAAACTCTAGGTTTTAGGCATAGGTTGGGTATGGTTAGGCCAATTACAAGATTAATTAGCCATCCAGAGGCTAATCACAATCCAAGCCAACACAATCTACCAACTAAACATCAAAAACGAATGAAAACCTAAACTAACAAATAAGAGCATGAACATGAAGAACGAAACAAAGGGAATGAAATAAAACGAATCTAAACAGCTAAATAACATGAATTAACGACAAAAACTAAACATATAAACCAAACAAAGCAATTACAAGAATTAAAACAACAAAATATAAATAAGAACAACGATGAAATAAAAAGAAAAAGAAGAGGGAAACTTATGCTTGAATTGATTGTAGAACTTGAAATCCATAAGCTTGAATCCCAAAATACCAACTATAATCCTAATCTAATCCTCCTATTGGGGTTTTTTATTGGATAAATCTAACCTAAACTAACCTAGAAAAGTAGAAGAGAGAGCCCCCGAACAACGTCGAGAAAAGAGGATTAAATAGAAGACAAGGCGAGCCGCGAATAACCGAAGGAAACCAGGGGAGGCACGACCGTGCGTAGGTGGCACGGCTGCACCGTGCCATGTGGCAGGGCCGTGCCACGTGGCACGGGGTGGCCGTGCCAGCTTGCTGGCCGGCTGCCCCGGCTGGCTCCCGTTTTTCCGCCTTTTCGCCTGTTTTGATCCTTTTCTGCCCTTTTTCGCGACATTTGCTTGGTTCAACTTATTGCCTGCAAGAATAAACAAAACAAGTAAAAATCTCAAAGAATATTTAATAAAACAAGAAAAAAAACTCTAAAGATTATGTTATTATACGAGCTAAGATTAGGTGAAAAGGGCATGTAAAATGCGACAAATTATCGCCTAATAAATACCCCCACACCTATCTTTTGCTCGTCCTCGAGCAAAACAAAAGAAAAACTAATCTAGAAACCTAACTCACTTTCGCAGGAATCGCGATTGCATTTAGCGTATGCAATAAGCCCTTTAAACCCCTTGGTTACCCTAAGTGGACGAGTAAGGTCTCGTGAGGGTTTGCAGAAGATATACCCACAAAATCTCAAAAAGGAAAAAAACAAAGAAAAGAGAAACAAAAATCGAAAAATAAAAGTAGCAAAACACAATATATACATAGGGATAAACTGTACACAATCGAATCAACCAAAACCACCTAGTAGCTCAAATATCAGTCTGTACACAAGCATTATATGCATTTCAGGGCACATCATCCCAAAAAAATGGCATTCAGACATCAGCTTTTCACCCCACGACGCATGAGAATATTGAATCCATCCTGGTGCCTAGTGTGCAAGTGTATCATCACCCTGAAACTAAGCCTACCAAAACCAAACTCAATCCCACGCAATTGACACAAGCTCCCTTTTTGATTGGCTAGCATAGAAAGCAGGCTTCCCCAGTAGCAGTATTGCCTCAAAGGGTAACACCTAGTAGCGCATGCCTCAAAGGGGTACTTGTCATTTCCAACTCTTTTCTTCCCCACTTTCTTTTCTTTCCATTATTATTATTATTATTTTTTCAATACAAACTCATGTCACGCCTCAAAGGGATACACCCAGTAGCGCTTGAATTCGTTTGTTTTTGCTTTTGTTTTGGAAAAAGAAAGGGGGGTACCAGCACATATAAAGGGAACTGTGCAGTAGATAATGGGAGAGTCGATCGTGGAAGACTAAGAATTCAGGATGATGACAATACATGAATTCAAGACTGGATTGCAAAATTACGCTGGACTGTCGGGGTTAGAACTGAGGTCTAAAACGACAGATTGGGGATGAATATCTATCATACACATTATACTTATATACGAGCTAACAGTAAAGGTATCAGGGATCAAGGCTGATCAAAATAGTACAAAACTCCCCTAAATGCAAAAAGAAAAGAAAAATTTGTACAAAAAGGAGAAAAAAAATGAAAAAGTTATACAAAAATGAAAAATTTTCACAAAAATAAGAAGAAAAATGGGAGATGACCCCACCCCCACACCTAAATCTCACAATGTCCTCATTGAGAGCCGTGAGTCATCACCAACACACAAAAATAAAGAAAACAAAATCAAACACAAGAAAAACAAAAGGCGACAAAAATATATACAAGCTAACACACTCTCCCAAAAACACAATCTCACCCAAAACAACAACACGATCACACATATATACAAACTGACACCACCAAAAACAAATATGGACCAATCCAACAACACCACCAATCACAACACAATAAAAATTCACAAATACACAAAAATGGTGATCATAGCCAACAACGGCTCAGCAACATTCACATTTCACCACAAGATGATCACCAACCAAAAACACAATCCTAATATTCACAACTAAACAAAAACAAAAAGGAAAGAAAAGAAAAATAAAAAGAAGGGGGGAAGAGAAGAGTGAGAACGAGTATACCAGGTCGGATACGGAATGTACCCAAACTACACCTCGCTAGGACGAGGTTGGGGAAGCGCGAGGAGCATCAGCCACTCCTCGGCGGCGTTCAGGACGCGCATCGCCAACTCAGATGACGTCAACGCTCGCAGAAGTTTATCAAACACCTGAGCCTGCAACTCAAATGAGTGTAAGTAAGAGCACTTAAACAGGAATGCAGAAATAATAGTAAGTGCTCTCCTAAATTTATCCCATGCCTTAGAAAAATCAGTAGAATGATTGAATTCAATAGGAAAGATGATTTTTCCAGGCATGTCCTCTAGGTATAGACTATAAGGGTCAGGGGAGGGGTCATACCCTCTAAAGGCACCTAGGGACTCCATACAGTCTATCTCATTCCCCTCAAGCATATCATGACATGCAATGACTGATAAATTATGGTACTCAGGGGAAGAGGAGGGTAGTGAACATGAAGAAGCATGAGAAATATCAAGGGAGTTGAGGGATACATGGTCTGTAAGATCAGGACTAGATGAAACTACAGCCACAGCATCCACACAGGACTCCCCCTCGAGAATTTTGTCAAGATCCTGCACCTCAGTACAAGTACCGTCTGACTCAAGACAGAAATCATCCCCATCGACCCTAGCACCAACACAAAATGTCGCACCTACCCCGAACTCCGTCGACTGAGCTAAAGGGAAAGGTGGATCAGGATAGGTCATAGTGTTGTCCTTAAAGGTGCTAGGTAGGGATGGAGCAACAAGAGGTAGAGTAGGTAAGGGAGGGTCGAGCACATCCTCTGGTCCGGACTCTAGAGGAGGAAAAGACGCACCATCATCACACAGATTGACATCAAGTCTAGGAGCACTAGAACTAGGGTCAGTCTCGGGTGATAGGTCATATTCCCGCAGTTTATTAACAAACTCAGCAAACTTAACTTGTTGCTTGTTCATGGCCTCTATCATACTAGAAATTCTAGCAAAATCATCAGCAGAAATACGATAGGGACAAGAAACACTATCATGGTCAGAACGATGGCAGATCTCACATGCAAGAGGTGTATAATTAGGAATGCAGGGGAATGGGATGGATGAAGTAAATTGACTAGTCTCAAATTCATAAGTATCCCTAGCCAACCACTCAAGTAATTCCCAAGCTTCATCAACGTTTCGAGTACAGAAATCCCAATGCTCCGAAAGAGCACGGGTCTCACAAGTCACACCCTCATAGACTATGTTCAAAATTTCCCACTTCTCGAAGCAATAACCACAATGAACAAGAAAAGCATGTAATCTATCATAGTATTGCCAAAACAATTCATGCTCATGTTGAGGGAAGTGGAAAGGAGACATATTTTTTTTTTTTTTTTTTTTGAAATTTTTGATTTTTTTGATTTTTTTGGATTTTCTAAAGGCCTAGTCTCGAATGCTGAAGTAAACCCCAATATTGAAAAACGCCAATTCCCCGGCAACGACGCCAAAAACTTGTTGCAGAAAAAGTTTTAATATTTATAAACCCCTAGTGCAAGGTGTATCGTTGAGTACTTGGGGTGTCGTCCGCAGGGAATTGTGTTTTCAACTACCAGAGCTAACTAAAGAGTCTCAAGCTAGGCAGGATCGAAGGGTGAAAAGGGGGAACTAAACTACGTTATAAACACAGAAACAAACGACTTGGAGTTGTGATTTACCAATGGATAAACTAACTAACCAAGATGAGTCCTAACCTACCCAAACCACACTACGAACTAGAGATGGTCGATTGCATCATTAAAGACCACCCAAGCCCTCTCTCAAGGGTCATGAGCTAGTCTAACTCGCGTAACCACCTACTTTCGTGGGGTTAGTCGAATTAGACCACAAAACTAGCAACCCCAGACCTAGCTCGATTCGGATTCTACTTTCGTGTTCCGAACTCGGCCATTCCCTCTCCCACACTAGCCAATTGACCTCACCTCTCAGCATAAGTCAATCGCCCAAAAATATGGATGAAAACCCTCTCAGGCATTTCATCGAACACTTGGCGGGCGTGAAGGAAAACTCTAGGCTCTAGGTATAGATTGGGTATGGTTAGGCCAATTACAAGATTAATTAGCCATCCAGAGGCTAATCACAATCCAAGCCAACACAATCTACCAACTAAACATCAAAAACGAATGAAAACCTAAACTAACAAATAAGGACATGAACATGAAGAACGAAACAAAGGCAATGAAATAAAACGAATCTAAACAGCTAAATAACATGAATTAACGACAAAAACTAAAAATATAAACCAAACAAAGCAATTACAAGAATTAAAACAACAAAATATAAATAAGAACAACGATGAAATAAAAAGAGAAAGAAGAGGGAAACTTATGCTTGAATTGATCATAGAACTTGAAATCCATAAGCTTGAATCCCAAAATACCAACTACCATCCTAATCTAATCCTCCTATTGGGGTTTTTATTGGATAAATCTAACCTAAACTAACCTAGAAAAGTAGAAGAGAGAGCCCCCGAACAACGTCGAGAAAAGAGGATTAAATAAAAGACAAGGCGGGCAGCGAATAACCGAAGGAAACCAGGGGAGGCACGACCGTGCCTAGGTGGCACGGCTGCACCGTGCCATGTGGCACGGCCGTGCCACGTGGCACGGGGTGGCCGTGCCACCTTGCTGGCCGGCTGCCCCGACTGGCTCCCGTTCCGCCTTCGCCGGTTGATCCTTTCTGCCCTTTTTCGACGACTTTGCTGGCTTCAACTTATTAGCCTGCAAGAAAAACAAAACAAGTAAAAATCTCAAAGAATATTTAATAAAACAAGAAAAAACTCTAAAGATTATGTTATTATACGAGCTAAGATTAGGTGAAAAGGGCATGTAAAATGCGACAAATTATCGCCTAACATAGGTCGTGGTTTTTAACCTCAGTTGGGCTAGAGGTGTTTTCCACGTAAAAATCCTGTGTCCATTATTTTCGCATTCAATTTTGTTGGATTTTCGCTTCTGCTTATCTCAGAAACAACCTGTGCGAACAGGGTCTAAGACTGTTTGTCAGCAACTTGCGAAAATCGGACACCACAATTCATCCCCCCTCTTGTGGTTGTGTATTCTCTAATTCAACAAGTGGTATCAGAGCAGGTTCTCCTTTGAAAAGCTAACACCTTTGAGAGATCCTTGAAGATGAGTACTCCACAAGGCATGCTTGAAGGTCAATCCATAACTCGTCCACCATACTTTAATGGCCAACACTATAGTTGGTGGAAGAATAGGATGGAAAACTACATCCAAGCCGAGGACTATGAGTTGTGGATGCTCATCAAGCATGGACCACTCATCCCTAAGAAAACAACTGAAGATGGAAAGTCAATCCCCAAGGAGCCTAAGGAGTTCAATGCTGAAGATTACAAGATGATGGAGAAGAATGCCAAGGCCAAGAAACTCCTATATTTTGGCCTAGGTCCTGATGAATATACTCGCATATCTGAATGTGAGTCGGCCAAAGAAATCTGGGATGCTTTGCAAGTAGCTCACGAAGGGACCAATCAAGTAAAGCAATCCCGGATTGAATTGCTTATGAGAAAGTATGAGCTGTTCGAGATGGGTGATCGGGAAAGTGTGATGGACATGTACACTCGCTTCACTCACATAACAAATGAGTTGAAATCTTTGGGAAAATCCTTCACCACCGAAGAATTGGCAAGGAAGATCCTAAGAATTTTACCCCATTCTTGGGAAGCAAAAGTAACGGCCATCCAAGAAGCTAAGGACATGAACAAGATCACCCTAGATGAGCTGATTGGAAACCTCCAAACATATGAACTTAGGAAATATTCTCAACAGAAAGATGAGACAAAGAGAGAACGAGGTCTTGCACTAAAGGCCTTAGAAGATGATTCTGATTCTGAGGAGGAGGAGATTGCCATGATGACTCAAAAATTTAAGAAGTTCTTCAAGAAAGTCAAAGAAAACATCAAAAGGAAGGACTTCGGCAAAGCCAGGAACACCCCTCGGGAACAGTTCACTGGGTGTTTCAAGTGTGGTAAGCTGGACCACATTGTGAGAAACTGCCCACTGCACAAGGAAGAACAAGAACCCGAACACCCCAGAAAACAGGGGAGGAAACAGGGTGTAAGCAGCTCAGCGAAAAGGTTCTCAAAAGCTATGCTCGCGGCCTGGGGAGATTCAAGTGAGGATGAGGAAGGGTCTGAAGCTGGGGAAGCTGATGTAGCACTCATGGCAAGGAGTGACACTGATTCAGATGATGGGTCAACGGATAGTCTGACTCAACTCAAGAACAAGGTACGTGGTCTAAATAAATAAACTCTTGAGAAATTAGTGTACAATATAATGGATATATGTGCTGAATTAAAAGGGGATGTTCGAGATTTAGAACTTGAAAATGAAACCCTTAAATTAGAAAAGCTTGAAGTTGACAAAGAGACTCTTGCCTTGCATGAAAACATCAATGTGCTTAAAGAAACTCTACTCATGAAAGAAGAGACTTGTTCCACTAAACTGACTGAGCTAGAAAAAGAATCTCTTGACTTAAAAGGTAAAGTCGAGTCTTTGCTGGAAGAAAACAGAAACTTGCTTGAAAAAATAAAACACTTAGAATCGGACCTTGCCACAAACAAGCTCTGGAACAGGTCCTCAAGGGCGTTGGAATGGTTAAACACTCATCATAGTCAAAATAGAAGAGGACTAGGTTTGGTGCCTAAGATGACCTACCCAGTGAATAACAAATATGTGGGATTACCTGAAAATATTGTTTGTTTTCATTGTGGTAAAACGGGGCATTATCGATATGCTTGTCCTATAAGAAAGTATGCCATTAAAAAGAACTCAGTGCATGTAAAACAAATGTGGGTTAGGAAAGATGAGATTTACACGTCTAAAGGAATGGGACCCAAGTGGATCTGGGTTCCCAAAACTAACCCTTGATTTGTTTTGCAGGCTGAAGTGAGAGAGAACAACCCAGCAAACAACCCAGCAAACAGTGCAGGAAACAGTCTAGGGAACAGGCAGCTGTGGTATGTTGACAGTGGGTGTTCGAGGCATATGACTGGTGAAAAATCCAATTTTCTCTCACTTACAGCATCAGAAGGAGGGAGTGTGGCATTTGGAAACGGCAAATCTGGGACAATTGTCGGTATAGGTAAGATAGGTGAGTCACTCTCCCATTCAATTGACAATGTTTATTTTGTGGATGGTTTAAAATACAACTTGCTAAGTGTGTCCCAACTGTGTGACAAAGACAACCTAGTAGTGTTCTCTCCAACACGTTGCTTGGTTGTAAACATGAACACAGGAGATGTTGTGTTGAGGGGGAAGCGACACAAAAATGTTTATAAAGTGTGTATTTCTACTCTTCCCCAAAATAATTTGACTTGTTTGAGTGCCTTAAAAGATGATGTTATGCTTTGGCACAAAAGACTAGGTCATGCAAGCCACTCTCTTTTGAACAAACTTGTAACCAAAGATTTAGTAGTTGGCTTACCTTCCATCAAATTCAATGATGACAAGGTATGTGATGCATGTGCCAAAGGCAAACAAGTCAAAAATTCATTTAAGTCTAAAAAGTGTATAAGCACTACTCGACCCCTTGAATTAATACATATGGATCTATGTGGTCCAATGAGGATCATGAGCCGAGGTGGCAAGAGGTATGTGCTTGTGATAGTGGATGACTACTCTCGTTTCACTTGGACTTTGTTTTTGGCTTCTAAAGATGAAACTTTTGAAAAATTTCTTGCTTTCATTAAAAAGACTGAAAAGAGGGTAGGACACTCTTTGGTATGCATAAGGTCTGACCATGGTACAGAATTTGAAAATTCGAGCTTTATTGACTATTGTAATGAGCATGGTGTTGATCACAATTTTTCAGCTCCAAGAACACCCCAACAGAACGGGGTGGTAGAGCGTAAAAATCGTACTCTAGAAGACATGACTAGAACAATGCTTGTTGCTAGTGGTCTTCCTAGAAATTTTTGGGCTGAAGCTTTAAACACATCATGTTACATTATAAATAGATGCATGATTAGACCTGTTCTTAACAAAACTCCTTATGTAATCCTCAAAGGAAGAAAACCAAATATTTTGCATTTGAGAGTTTTTGGGTGTAAATGTTTTGTGCATAATAATGAAAAGGATGCCTTAGGGAAATTTGATCCAAGGAGTGACGAGGCAATATTCCTCGGTTACTCCTCACATAGTAAGGCATACAAAGTGTTTAATAAGAGAACCTTGTGTGTTGAAGAAAGTGTGCATGTGCTTTTTGATGAAACTAACTCTCTAAGTGAGAATGATGCACAGGAGGAAGACCTCGAACTAGATCTTGTTAAAAAAGACATGCTGCTTCAAGATAAACCAGGTAAGGATCAACCTGAGAGATTAAGGCCTGAAGCTGTTCTTCAGGAAGGTAGGCAGGGTGTGAACCAAATAGGGGGAAACAGGGTGGAACCCTGTTCGGGACAACATCAGCCGAACCCTTCTGAGATAATTTCAGGAACAGGCTCCCAAACAGGCTTGGGAACAGGTTCTGAACTTGTTTCACCAAGTATTCTAGCTAGGATGGAGAGCATATCTGTGAACCCACTTTCACCACGATCATGGAAATACCAAAGTTCACATCCTCTTGATCAAATTTTGTCTGATATTAATGCAGGAGTTCAGACTAGATCTAGGCTTAAAAATTTCTGTGCTTTCTATGCTTTTCTCTCAAAAATTGAGCCTAAGAATATTAATGAAGCTCTTGCAGATTCAGATTGGGTCACAGCCATGCAAGAAGAACTCCATCAGTTCGAAAGAAACAAGGTATGGCACCTTGTGCCACGGCCAGAGGATAGAACAATCATTGGAACCAAATGGGTGTTCCGTAACAAGCTAGATGAGTGCGGAACAGTCACTAGGAACAAGGCCCGGCTGGTGGTTCAAGGCTACAACCAAGAAGAGGGAATTGATTATGAAGAGACTTTTGCACCTGTTGCAAGGATGGAAGCCATTCGAATCTTGATAGCTTTTGCAGCCCACATGGATATCAAGTTATATCAAATGGATGTTAAAAGTGCGTTTCTAAATGGATACCTTAAAGAGGAAGTGTATGTCAAACAATCCCCTGGTTTTGAAAGTAGTGAATTTCCTAACTATGTTTTCAAACTTGACAAAGCACTTTATGGTTTAAAACAAGCCCCTAGAGCTTGGTATGAGCGGTTGTCAAGCTTTTTATTAGAAAATGGTTTTACAAGAGGCAAGGTAGACAATACCTTGTTTCTAAAATCTAAGGGGAACATTTGTTGATTGTCCAAGTATATGTCGATGACATCATATTTGGTGCAACTTATCATGATTTGTGCAATGAATTTTCAAAAATGATGAGGAGTGAGTTTGAAATGAGCATGATGGGTGAGCTTAATTTCTTTCTAGGCTTGCAAATCAAGCAAACCTCAAACGGCACCATGATCCATCAACAAAAGTATATCAGAGAGTTACTTAAGCGTTTTAAGATGGAGTCGGCCAAGCCCATTGATACTCCCATCTCTCCCTCAACCAGGTTAGTAATGGATGATGGTAGTCCCTCAGTTGAGGAGAAATCCTATAGGGGCATGATAGGGTCACTCCTATACCTGACGGCTAGTAGACCTGACATTGTTTTCAGTGTTGTCTATGTGCACGTTTTCAGTCTAACCCTAAAGAAACTCATCTTAAGGCTGTAAAAAGGATTTTAAGATACTTAAAACATACACCTAATCTAGCCTTATGGTATCCTAGAGGGTGCAACTTCGATCTTGTTGGGTATGCTGATGCTGATTATGCAGGTTTCTTGGTTGATAGAAAAAGCACCTCAGGTATGGCTCACTTTCTTGGACCTTGTTTGGTATCTTGGGCAACCAAGAAACAACTCTCTGTTGCCTTGTCCACAGCAGAAGCTGAGTATGTGGCAGCTGCATCTTGTTGTGCTCAGTTATTATGGATAAGACAACAACTCAAGGACTTTTGTGTTGACATAGGATGCATTCCTATTTATTGTGACAATACAAGTGCAATTAACATTGCCAAAAATCCATGTCAACACAAAAGAACAAAACATATTGACATTCGTCATCATTTTCTAAGGGACAATGTTGAAAAAGGAGTAATCTCAATGATTTTTTGTGCCACTGAAAATCAAATTGCTGATATATTCACAAAGGCATTGAGTAGAGAACAATTTGAAAGGAATAGACTCGAACTAGGCTTAATTAGAACAACCTGACCAACCTGTCCTCTCTCCCTGTTTGCAAAATTTAAAAGTGACGGGTACAACATGTTAAATTTTTGTTTGCAATCAACTTGTGTGCTATGTTTAGTATATGTGAGGTTTGCAACTTGCTAACACTCGTTGAGGTCTAATGAGATTGCCCTTATTGTCCAATGTTACCGAGCAAGTAACCTCAAGAACAAGCATTAGGAACAGGTACGCCTCTTGTTTGTCAAATGTGTGCAATAAATTAAAAAATGCTAATCTCTTCCCGAGGCGTGCGCAATAAATGCTAAAGTCCGTTGTAAAAACGGGCAAAATCTTTTAAAGATTTCGCACGTCTCTCTCTCCCTTTAAAGCTCTTGCTCAATCTCTCACCTCCACCGAAACTCTCTTGCTTTGAAACTCTGTTCAAGAAACCCTGATCTCTCTCCTTCCTCTAAAAAATGGCGTTCCCCATTAGCTTCGATAGCTCCTCGACCTTGACCCAGGGCAACCAGACACACGGCACAGCCTTGCAAACAGCCACAGCCCTGTTTGCACCTACACAATTTCTGACAGCCCTCATGGAAGGTAAAAATACTGAACCTCCTCGACCCATTGCCTATAAACCTTTTGGGTTTTTGAAAAGTATCGACCTTAGAACAGTGAATTTAAAATTGGAAGACATCCCGTACAAATTTGGGTGGGAATTGATTTTGTTTGGTGAAACGGGCGCATGTCAACCCCAAGAACTTGTTGGGGCATCTGAAAGAGAAATTGGGGCTTTAGATGAACTCTTTCTGTTTGACCATGGGTTAGATGACATCAATTCGTTTGGGCTGTTTCCTGAGCAGGAAACAAGGTCAGAAACAGGGCCTGAAGTTTTTAGGGATGACCTAGGGGAGGATTTGTCAAAAGAAGAAGAGGGAAGTAGTGGTCAAATGGAGGAGTCTCCTGTCAAGCCTGCACAAGCCACACCGGTAACACAAACCGGTGAGAAACGCAAAAGGTACAAAATTGTGGTTAGGCGTGCTAGAGTACCAAGAACACGACCACCATCAAGGCCTAAAAGCGGCCAAACTGAAGCGCCCTCAAAAAGTGAACCCCCTGTCAAACCAAAACCACAAATCCCCTCTTTGGCCAAACCCACAAACAGACCCACAAGAAAATCAGCCCGAATAGCTTTTCACTCCCCTCCTCGTCCTGCCAAACAGTCAGCCCCTGTTATTGAGGAGATTGATTCCTCCTCTGAGCCTTCATCAGATAGCGACACTGAGAACACTGCCTTCAAACAAGGCACGCCCGTGTTCTCAGAGTCCTCAGAGGATAAGCCTCTTCCTATACCAAAACCATCACCCCTCAAAACTCCCAAGAGAAAAGCCTCCCTTAAACATGCCTCCACCCAAGACCCTCCTACTGAGCCCCAAGCTAAACGAGCCAAGAAATCTACCCCGTCTGCAATCTCAGCCAAACTGACCCAATTGATGCAGAGACGGGTTGTCAGGGGCAAAATTATAAAGGTCAAGTATTTTGAGGAACAGGGTCTGGGGGTGTTTCTGCACAAGCTGCATGCACAGGGGTGGTATGAGTTGTTTACAAACACCCAGCTGGGGTGTTCTGTACATGAGTTGGCAGAGTTCTATGCCAACTGCACTGTCACCGAAGGAGTGGTGACAAGTATTGTTAATGGGAAGCAGCTTCACTTTGATGCGAAGATATTAGGGGACATTCTGGGGATTCCCTCCACAGGCTTTGATATATATGTGAGGGAAGACAAGACTATTCTAGGGACAGCCAGGCTGCTGGAACTCGCCCAGAAATTTAGCCAGCAACCAAGCCTGCAAACACCCAAGTCTGTGAAGAAAGGGGACATGACATCGCTCCATCAATTGCTATTTTGGTTTATCATCAAGAATGTCATCCCCAGAGGCCAGGGTCGCAATCTTGCTGATGCCATGGATCAGTGTTTGATGGATCTGATGGACACGGAAGTGCAAATTAACCTTCCTGCCATCATGATTCCACATATTGCAAGAATTGCAAACACCTCTAGGGAACATGACCTGGGATACGACTTCTTTCTGACTAGTGTGTTTGAGCACTTTGGGGTGACACTGCAGAAGAAGGTGGGCGCTCAGTTCATTGATGAGATCGGGAGTAACACCCTTATGGGGTGTGGGTATGCTTTGATTGAACGGTCTGCCTCAGAACAGGGGACCATAACACCCCGTCCTCCTGTTTCTGGCAGTTCCCCAACCAAGTTTGAGGCTGCTTTGGAAGAAAACTCTTGCCTCAGTACTGAGCTTAATGCTGTAAAGGATGCCCTGGATGATAAAAAGGCTCTCAATGCAAAACGCCATGAAGATATCCTCGCCCTTCTCTCTTCCCTCTCAGCAAAATTTTCCCCTCCTGCTCTCTAATCACCCCCCATCTGTCGTCCTCATAGCCTGTTCTCACTTCTCACTTCTCACTTCTCTTGCTAGTTTGTACCTTCTGTTGCATTCGTTTGGTGAATGACAGGTTATCTTGTTTTTTTATTGGCTTTGCCTTGCTTGCTTTCTGTTGTGAATTGCTTGTGTGTGACTAGGATGGCCAATCTCATTATCGTACCAACACACTTAAGTGTATCGCCTGCTGCCTTTCCTCCATTACCCAAGTAGTGGTGATAGCAAACACCCTCTGTTTGACTGTTCGCCCCTACTTTTTAATGATGCCAAAAGAGGGAAGATAGAATGACCAATATTGTTTTAGTTTTGCCATGGACGAGTTAAATTTCTTACACTCTTTCGATACTGACTGCTTCATGTGAATTGTCGGTCCTATAAATAATTGGCACTAATCACTTCAATTGTCCTTGAAAGTCAATATGGTCACTTGGTTTGTCATCATCAAAAAGGGGGGAATTTGTTAGAATGTATAAGGTTTTGATGATAACAAATCCAAGTGTTGTAGTTGTTGTTGTTCCAAACAGGCTTTACCAACAGGGTCTTACTGCTGCTCTTCAATATATTAAAACTGCTTGACTAATGGTTATCAAGAACAGGTACTCAAGTCAGCGATGTAAGAACAACCATGAGGAACAGGCTCTGTAAGGTGTTTTGAAGCATATCCTGTGAAGTGTTTGAAACATAAGATATAAGTGCAGCTGTGACAAACAGGTTCTGTGAAGTGTTTGCAGCAAAGTCGTTCTACAAGATGACTAGTGGTTACAACAAGATGTCTTGATCTGATTTGGTTTTATATTTTTAGACTCTTGTTAATATGCCAATTAGAAAGTTTTAATTTACCACTCACTGGAAACGGTTTTGCTTTTCGGAAAATATTTCGGATCACCCTTCAGAACAACCCTGGGAACAGGGCGATCAGGGTGTTTCCTGAATAAGCTGCGAAAAACTGCTTTGCACGAATTTTATCTTTAGGATTTTGAGCAGCTTCTTCAAAGATTTGCAAGAAAGATTTTTCTATGGAGTATCTTATTCCTTACCCTAAAAACGGTTATCAAAAATTTTAAGGGATTTGCAAAATCTTTTTGAATAAAAAGAATATCCAATTTTTGGCAAGTGGATAAGGTAGTTGAGAAAAACATGGGCTAGCTGCTAAAGAACACCGCCTTATGCACGCGGTTCAGGAAGTGTTTTTCAGCTCATGTCACCTTACCCCTTATAGCTAAAGGATTCTATTTTCTCTAAGATTTTAGTTTCCAAAAATTTCAGAAATAGTTTTTCCATCCCTTATGGGTAAAGGATTCTATATTCTTCAGATTTTTTAGTTTCCAAAAATTTGATGAATTGTTTTCCAAGCACTATAAAAGGCGGCTTCTTACAATCTTGGAGACATCGTTTTCAAAGAGAAAAAATCTGAGTTCATGAGCTAAAACGTTTGAAAAGAAAACCGAGCCTTGTGAGTGAATTAATTGAGCTTTCAAAGTTGGCATACTAGGACTTCATTGTACCCTATATTAGCTTAGTTGAGAAGCATTGTAATAGGGTGTTTTTTCTTTACATTCTTCTTTCACAAGAGTGAGTAGAGTGTGTGTCCAAATCAAGGGGATTTTGGACGTGGGGTAACTTGTCTTAGGGAAGACAGGTTACGTGTGTTACAAGTTGTAACAAGGTGTGTTACTATTGTAACGTGATTAGCCCGTTTAGTGAAGTGTTTAAATCCTACAGGAGGTAGGTCGTGGTTTTTAACCTCAGTTGGGCTAGAGGTGTTTTCCACGTAAAAATCCTGTGTCCATTATTTCCGCATTCAATTTTGTTGGATTTTCGCTTCTGCTTATCTCAGAAACAACTTGTGCGAACAGGGTCTAAGACTGTTTGTCAGCAACTTACGAAAATCGGACACCACAATTCACCCCCTCTCTTGTGGTTGTATACTCTCTAATTCAACAACACTCCTCTTGAGTTGCGAGCATATTCCGATTCTGATTGGGCAGGTGACCCCACCGACTGACGCTCCACTACTGGTTTTTTTTCTTTTCTTGGAAACTTATTGATCTCTTGGCGGAGTAAAAAGCAAGCTGTTGTCGCTCGCTCAAGTACTGAAGTAGAATACCATACTCTTGCAGATATTACATCTGAACTTGTTTGGTTACGGTGGCTACTAGCAGATATGGGTGCTACTCAACTTTCTTCCACCCCTCTTCGTTGTGACAATCATAGTGCAATACAGATTGCCCATGATGATGTGTTTCATGAACGAACCAAACACATCGAAGTAGATTGTCATTTTATCAAACACCATTTGGTAGTAAACGATCTTCATCTTGTATTTGTGTCCTCGCTTGACCAATCTGCCGATGTGTTTACCAAAGCTCATTTGCCTCGATGCTTTCAAGAGCTTATATCCAAGCTCAAGATGGGATTTGCCCCGCCACCTTGAGCTTGAGGGGGGTGTTGACGGAGTTAGAGGAAGGTAATATTTGTGATATTACTCTTAGGTAGATTTGTAAACAGGATCAATTTTGTATATTTAGAATCACTTTATTTCCTTATTATAGGCACAGTATTTTGTATATAACCTCTTTTACATTTCTTTGGAAGGCACCTCAACATTCAACTTTTCCCAAATTGTTGTTCTAGTTGTTTCGCTAATGATAATGATGATAATTTTTTCAAAATTTCATCGTTCGCTGTTAAAATCCTTGAGCCTTCCAAATTTCCTCACCTTATGAGAAAATTTTGGATCCAGTAACTATTGATTAAATATTAAAATAAATTAAATGTCATGTACAACACAATTGCAAAAGGAAATTAAGCATACTATACTGAAGGAAAAAAAACTGATATTTTCAATACTTAATAGAAAAAAGCAATATAAACGCAAGCATGGGAGTAAGTAGAATGAATATGTTTTCAAATTATACAATTATGTGTAAAATATTTATATCAATATTTGCACGTGTACTCTAGATAATGTTTTCAACAATGCATCTAATTTAATTATAACCTATGCAATGTGCATATCTTAATACTAGTTATTTGTATGAACAAGGCACCTGCCTTGTACCAAAATACAAAATATCATGAGCTAATAAATTCGTAAAAAGCCTCTCAATTGGGCTCTACAAAATGTTTGCATGGGCCTTTTTAAAAGCAATGATTTCTTTAATGACCACACCATGTACAAATATATTTACCAAACTTGTACTTTTCAATTATTAACACCATGGAGAGCATCAGGCCCAAGCCTCCAATAGGCCTAGGGCTAGTATATATGTTTTCTCTGGTTCATGATATCCCATAGTTAGATTTGTGCAACATTGGAAGATCCACTAATAGCCTCCCTCTTTTAGAAAAAAGATAAAATCATCTTATATAAGATTTTTAGTGAATGGGCCTAATTTTATAGGTTAAGTGAGTTTCATGTCAAGCCGAATTCATATATGATCGAGTTAAGCCCGAGCTTGATTATAGTCCCAGTGAAAGTACGGAGATCCCGTAACAAAAAACTTGGTGTCTTGGACGTGGCATATTCTTTTTTCCTTTTTTGTCAAGGATAGCAACAAATTTACAAGTCCATCATCCTTTATTCCTTTTGAACAAGAAAAGGAAAAATTTATCATCCTTTACTGTTGTCAATCTAATAAGAATTATTGCATTTTTTAACTATTAGATTGTTATTATGCTTCAATTACATCGATGCTTTTTATTATAATGCTCCTTTTCATTATGCATACGAATGGTTTTCTTTATGCTTATTTGGGATAATAAATTTCACTCTTTAAAGCTCTTTTAGGGGGCAACATAGTATTTTGATTGGTGGCATGAAAATAACTAAAAAAAGTGTCTGATTTTGCCCAACCAATATCAAAAACCTTGCCCTTATGCTCGTGCGATTTTTCGTATGTAAAGTCGTTGTTAGGTTAGATGTGCTGATATATCTTCAATAGTGTCCCCCCTTTTAGTAAGAAGGTAAAATCTTCATCACTTTAAAATTTCTTGAAAAATAGGGTACAATCATGTACAATACTCAACTTTTACCAATACAAAAAAGGAATATTAACTATGTACAAGCTTTATTTCCTGAACTTCTTTCCCACACACTTCAAATATTCAATTTATTTATCAAATAATTTTTAATTTGATGACCCAAAGTAGAGGTGTAAACAAGCTGAGTCGAACCTCAGTCCAAGCCGGCCAAGCTTAGGCTTCGCTTGGTTAGTTAAAAGCTCAGCTAGGGTTTGGCTTGAAGGTCACCCAGCATGTAAAGTTTAGTCTCAGACTCAGGCTCCAATTTATAATGCTTCACTCGGAGCTCGGTTGAGCTAAACTTGGTATATGTTCTCTTTTTTTTGTTTTGTTTTTGGTTAAAAAGGTTTCGAATTTAAGACTATATTCCAAATCAAATTCTAAATATTTGCAATGTAAAATTTTTGTTGACTCTAAAGGTAATCTCATATTTTCCACACAAATATGTAAGAAAAAATGAACTAATTGAGCTAAACCCAGTTGAGCATTGTTATGCTCAGACTTGGCTCAGTACACTTTCAAGCGGGCTAGGGCTTGGCTTGAGCTCGGCTTAACTTGAACTGGAGTCGACCTTCAACCGAGCCAAACCTGAGTACTCGTTGAGCAAGCTCAGTTTTCAAAAGTACTAATATTATTATCTTTGCTGCTAGTGAGTTACTTTTTTCCTTTCCTACCAAATAACACAGCAGGTAGTACCGAAGGCTGCAAAGAGCACCTACTTTTGGATAAATTTTTTCTTCTTCTTATATTAAATTACATGTAACATTATGCACACCTTACCGTAGCTAGTTTTAATCTTCATCCACCCTAATACAATACCCATTACTTCATTACAAATTGGGAATGATCCAAACAGATGTACAGAATCTTTAAGGCACTGATTATTACACAAGGCGCAAGTGGCAATGATCTTAGGCAAATGCCTCTGAAGCCTCACTTTTACCAGTTATCTTCTTTGCAATAGCAGAATCTTTAAGCGCATTTGCCAAAAACTAGACACACACGATAAGCATTACATTGATAAGCAAAGCCCTACTAGCATATCAAAAATTCTTGGCACTCCATTAATGAATTTTGCTTGTGATTTTATGACCAAGCACCTCACCCTTGCTGGCAGAAAGTTTTGAAGCAATAATAGGCACACCAACATATCAAAAGGGATTTCTACCTCCCTTATAAACCCAGTAAATTGACATATTCTTTGCTTTATTTCTTCATGCAAACCATTGATAATAATTTAGGATTTCTCTTTGCTGATCTTATGCCTGAGCGACTAGAGAACTCATCAAAGCCCTTAAGTAAACAAACAATAAGCTCCTCCTTAGCTTTTTATAGAACAATCCAATGTTATCAGCAAAACATATGTGAGTCAATCTCATTTGTTTGATGGTGCTCAAATTAAAAGGTTTATCTTCACACTTATTCCTTAAGAGCCTAGAGAAATACTACATCACCATAACAAACAATAAGCGTGATATAGGGTCTCCCTGCCTTAGCGCTTTCCTTCCATAAAAGAACTCATAAAGCTCCCGACTGTAAAAGATGTGCTAGTAATGCATAGCTTAACCCACTTGATGAAAACAAGAAACGTTAAACATTTAAGAACCAACAATATCGTTTTATTTTGGAAAAACTATTATGAAATTCACCCCTCAAATATACATGTATTCTAAGTTAACTATGTATAAAATTTAAACAAATTATGTAATTGCATATAGCAATATATTTATAAATAATGTATGAAATGCAAAGATGTTATAAAGTGAATGTTATGGTAATTTTCCTTCTTGTATTTTAATCTATTCAAAGAAGAAGCACGTAGCAGAGATACAATAAAAGAAGCAATTAGTGTAACTTACAAATGACTTCCTAATGGAGCTAATAGGAGAGCAAAATTTTTTATTTAACTGTTGAAAGATTTTGGCGTTGTGTCTTTTTGTATGTTATTTGAGGATTGATTTTTCCTATTGTGATGTTTGTGAAGAAATATCTGACATCGGGTTTTATTCAAATTGTTATATGGTTTTAATGCTAAGGCGTCATTGGTTTTGTGATATATTGTATTGCTCTAAAGTGCTTGGAAGAGCACTGTGTGGTAGACACTGTCCAAGTATTGAGTGTGCCTTGACCCATAGTTAGAAATTGACAAATGAGGTTGTTATCTTTTTCGAATTGGTGTTATGTTACTTGTCTAATTAAACAAGTATTGTTAATATCATAAATATACAGTGATATGCTTGCGTGATTACTAAGTGTGAAATAAATATGTTCTAGACAAAGATCAGTATTTAACATACCTTGAGTATATACTAGTCTTGTCATGCGTGCCTGGTAATCTTTCCTTATTTGGTATTTTGACGCTTATTTGATATAGTGATCAAAAGATCTTGTAAGGATACTTTTCTTAATTATTTGAACATTTATTTATTTAAGGGTAATTTACTCAGGGTGTTATTTAAAATAACACTTTGCTTATACTTTTCTTTCTCAGAGTTGTTGTTTGTGTCCCCCATAGGCATCGGGCTCTCTTTTGAGATGTCCTATATGGAAGAATAAGGGAAGGTCTAATTATTCTGTTGCCCCCAGTAATTGACTTTGGAATTTTGAAATTTGATTGCAGTTTGTGGTTTGATTTTCGAGGCCTTAGAACCGGGCTCATTATTTGTCTCATTACAGGGGGAAGAGAAGGCTTTTGGAGTTACTGTTGGGTGTTGGCTGGTTGGTGGACACTGAAGGAGGACGAATGAGAAGAAGCTATCTTGGTTAAAAAGAGAGAGTGGTGGATACTTAAGATGCTAACAAAGTCCACCGTGCAAGAGAACACGTACTTGATGGAGAACTTGTTTCTGTCATTCAGTGGTGAGGGTTAGGGTTTGTTGGTGGGGTCTATGGCGTTACGAGTTATGGGAGACATTAAAGGAAAGGTAATGTTTTCGTATTCAAGTTGATGATTTCTAGTTTAATTTACGGCGATAGATGTTTATGTGGATAGTATTTGGGTTGAATTGAGTAAATTCATTCGAATTGATTAAATTCATTTAAATTAAAGAGAGTACAATGTTGATATCGTTTGTTAGGTGGGGATAGGTATTCATGTCCGAAGCGTTGTTGCTATTTTTATAGGACTAAATATGACTATCTGTTGACCCTTTTATATGCCTGGATGTTCTTGAGGTTAGGAAGAATTTCGTTGTTTTATTTTTGCAATTGTTATGAGAAACGAGACGCTTTTGACATTGAAAATAACTAGCTCCCAGGTTGTTTTCAAAGTGGGAGAAGCGTTGGGCTTCATGAAGATTTCGAACTTTATGAATGGATTGATCCAGGAATGTGATATCTATAGCCGTGGTGTGTATAGGTGTGAATATTATAAGCGCAATAGCAGAACTAGAGAGAAGGAAGGTGGGGTTTGTGGCCTGCCCATGCTTAAAAGAAATGAACATAGAATAAGTGAGAGAGGAGTTCAAAGTGAGGCAGTCACGCAGTTGGATACGTCGTCATGAACCTTGAAATGAGTAATAAGTCTAGGATATGAGTGATATCTGAAGCATAAGTCAAAAGTTATGACTCCTTTATAAATATGAACAGGTGAAATTTTTTGGATAATGAAAATGCAAAAGACTTAAGGTTGAGTAATTGTACACAACATTCTTGAAATCAGTACAACTCTGGTAAATGTTTATAACACCTATTTCCCTCAAATGAGGGTATGGAGTTTGACTATTTTGAATGATTGAAAATTGAAAAAAGAGAACTTTACCCCCCAAGGGAGGACTGCAGTTTGATGGATCCAGTAGTTCAATGGATCGAAATTAAATCAAAAATTCGAAAATGAAATTGTGCAGCAGTAAAGGCGTACATATGTTAAAGAAAGATTAAAGTTTATGAACACTCAAAGGCTATTGAATCACCCTAAAGGGGGTGAATAGGGTGATGAGCAAAGTAACAAATTAATTCAAAAAGAATCGCAAAAATAAAATGTGGACAAGACATGAGTATTTTTTAACAAAGTTAGCCTCAATCAGGCTTAGTCTCCACCTAGAGTTCCCTAACTCTAGGATTAAACTAATTTTATTTGGAGGAATAGTTACAACTCTAGAGTATACCTATTCTAGGTTTCAAATTACAAGTTGACACCTTTAACAAGGCTTGGTAGAGTTGACCCTTGAACTTTTTAATCCCACCCAATTACAACTTTGTACAATATAACGTAATTGAATGAATAGCAAATCAAGGCTCAATGTATGTAAGTGAGTATTGTCGTTTGTGCTCGCTCTTGTGATCTTCTCCAGCTAGATTTCCTCTCAATTTATAGCCAAAAGATGTTAGAGAGGTTGAATGAATACTTGGTAAGCGACTGTTGCATCAATCAAGGAAAGTCAATATTTCATATCGTTTTAAGGCCTTGAACCTAGTCTTTCAAGTCCTTAAAATTTGCAGTTTGGCTCAACGTTCTTTTTTTGATCTCCAATGGCTATTTTTTTTTTTTAATAGATGATCTTGTTTGAGAGAATCATCTAGAAGCTGGTTTATTTTGTAGCATAATCTTTCACAGTATTATATCAAAAGATTATATCCTATTTTTAAGCAAATCTTCACATTTGATAAATATAGCATCATAATCCCGTATTATTAGCAATTCAAGATAACCAAGATAATAAGCATATAAGTTGTTAAGATTTCAAAGTAATCAACATGATTTAATCAAATTAAAATTTGTCTTTCATTCAAAATTCAAATAAGGGTTTTAATGGAGTCAACAATCTCCCCCCTTTTGATGAAAGGCAACATTTTACTTTGATAAGTTATGAGGGATTAGAGCTAAAAGGAATAAAGTCATTCTTGCCGAAGAAATGGATTTAGATACTTGCATGCATCATAATTTAACTTTATAGAGTTTGCAATCTTACCAGTACTTCCAACTTTGTCTACAAGCTTACTATACATTCACAATTGGATAAGCTTTACATCACTTACAAAGCCCTAAGACTATTCTCCCCCTTTGACTTTTATCGAAAATAAGGGGGTGACCAATAACATGTTACTTCATACATGTGAGATTAAAATGATTAAAGCAAAACATTTATAAACCAAAGTGGAAATCAAAGAGAGCTAAAGCTTGGATAAAGTGGGGATTAGAAGAAAAGGAAGGTCAAATATAATTTCCAATTTTACAAGATTTGAAAAATTTGCAAAAATTTGGTATCACAAAAAGAATCATATAAGAGATTTGAAAATTTTTTCATGTGCCCAAAGAGGAAGGAATTAAATCAGATTTGAATAACCTTCCTTTGAGGTGAATCATTTTATTTAATTTTATGGATGACTTATAGTCAAGGCTTTGAAATTGGAAGTTCAAGACCTTGATTTAGTCACACCCGAAATCTCCAGTGTCTACCTACAGTTCAAGGCCTTGAACTGTGCTTTAAGACCTTGAATTTTTAACAGTGAACAGATAGCATATTATTTTAGCTTGTAAGAGCTCAAGAACATAATTAGTACTTAGAGAGGGCTTCCCCTCAATTTATGCATCAATATAATTTCATCATCCCCTCAATTTATGCATCAATATTAAGAAATCTCCCCCTTTAGGACACCAAAGTTCATCACCGACTTTCAAAACAATAGATCAAACCTTTCTAGCCTTGATTGAATTTGGGTCCAATGTTGGTTGTGATCATATTTTGTGGTGTTGTCCGTTTTGGTACCCAAACTTGGATAATCTTAGTATTTGCCTTTCTAAGAGGACATGAATGAAAAATATGACCCTTCCTTTAACAATAATTGCACATGGTGTGAAGTTTTTTTTGGATGTCTTATGAACAAAGAAATTGTTGTAAGTTTTCTTTTTATTAAAAGGGTTATATCCGATACCTTCTTTGTTGAAGGACATCTTTTGGGATCCTAATAATTTATCCAAGTTATCTTGTCTTTTAGAAAACTTCAACACCACCTTTTCAAGTCCTTCATATTTGAACTGAAGCTCTTTCTTGTCATTTTTGAAAGTTTCAATCTTTGAGTGAGATTCGTTGTTTGATTTTGTAAAACTTCTTTTTCAAAGAACAAATCACGAATTGTTTTCTTTAAGGATTTTATCTTGGACAAGTACTCTTGCTCATATCGTATGCATTTAATTAAGGCTTGGGCTAGTTCATTTTTAGAATATTCAAGAAAGTCAGAGCAATCTATCTCATCCGAACTTTCATGCTCGGTTTCGTCCTCTTGGACATGGTCTTCATTTGCCATAAAACATAGGTTTGCCACTTGTTCTTTTTCATCGTCACTATCTTCTTGAGTCACTATCACTCCATATGACAATAATTGCTTTTTTGAGTTCTTTCTTGGACTTTTGCTTTCGTTTTTCAGCTTTCTTTTGTAAAATGGGACAATCTTTCACCACATACCCTGGCAAACCACAACCAAAATAAGGACCAAGATTAGATTCATTTTTATTGTTTAGGGTTTGTTAGCTTTTGAAGATTTCTCATTCTTCTTCGAGGAAAGACCCTTTTTTGTAAAACTTCTTGGGATTGAACCTCTTTGACTTGAACATCTTCTTTAGTCCTCTTAGAGTCATTGCCATGGAGTCTTTATCTTCTTCACTAGATTCTTCTTCTAAGAAGTAGTGTTCTTCACTCGTAGTTTTGAAATCTACTCCTTTCTTCGTTTGAGTTTCTTCTTATCTTCTTCAAGAAGAATTTCATGCGCGAGGATTTTCCCAAGTAGATTATCCAAGGCTAGTCTCTTGAGGTCTTGAGCTTCTTCAATTGTGGTGACCTTGGGACCCCATTTGTTTTTGGGAAGATATCAAAGTATTTTTCTAACAATTTCCTCATTGGTAGAAGTCTTGCCAAGTGATTTAAGGTTGTTGGTTATGTCGGTGAATCTGGTGAACATATCCTTGATAGTTTCGTCGGGTTGCATTTGAATAATTGATATTGATGGACGAACATATTGATCTTTGTTTCTCTTACCTGACTCGTCCCTTCATATGTTACCACTAGCTTATCCCCAATATCTATATCTAATTCATATGCACAAATATGATTGTATTCGTTAGCATCTAATCCACAATATAGGATATGCATAGCCTTACAATTTTGCAAAAGTCTTGCAAAGTCTTCTTGGGTGTATTGATCTTCAGTTTTCACGAAAGACTTTCGATCGATTGTAGTCATTAGGATGAATGGATCTTTTGTCACAATGTTCCACAACTCATAATCTTCTGTCTTGATGAACATCTACATCAAACTTTTCTAATAAGAAAAGTTAGTGCCTCTAAACAAAGGATGTCTAATAGTGGAACAAACTTGATCATAATAACCTCCTCCGGTAGCGGCCATGATCGTTGTCCACTTGATGGGAAAGTCAATGTGCAGTGGGTTTGGCTTTGATACCAATTGAAAACTCAAAGGCTATTGAATCACCTTATAAGGGGTGAATATGGTAATGATCAAAGCCATAAATTAATCGAAAAAGAATCGTGGAAAGTAAATATGGACAAGACACAAGTATTTTTTAACGAGGACAGCTGTAATATCCCAACCCTAACTCATATTTATTTATTTAAATCATATTTATTTATTCAATTAATCATATTTATTCATTTAATTTATCATGTTTATGGATTTAATCACTCATAGTTATTTATTTAACCAAATCATGTTTATTAATTCAATTACCCTCAATTTATATATTTACTGAATTGTATTATGTCATTTAAATTTGTCGCTTTCATTTAGCGTATTTACTCATGCCAATTGGGGGATATTTCATTTAGGTCCCATTTTACAATTTAAGTTTCATTGATTATTCATTCAAGTTTTGTTGATTAATTAAATATCGAATGAATTGATAGTAGGCCTCGATAATTATGGTTTGAGAAATTATTATTATTATTATTATTATCATTATTATTATCATTATTATTATTGTTATTATTGTTATTATTATTATTGTTATTATTATTTTTATAACATTACAAAAATTTAATTTTGAATTACGCAAAAACGTTATCGTTACGAAGCGTTTTATTCCCGAACCCAACTTATTTTAGCTGGTTTGAAGTCCAACAAGTTGCCTATTAATCTAACTAATTATCATGGTTAAACTTAACCATGGTTAGCTTAAAAAGGTGGCTTTACTAGATAAAATTTCAGCCAAATGATTTGATTAGTAAAAACACACATCATAATCCACAAACTCCATTTTCTCTCTCTTCTTTCTCTCCCCCACTGCCAGCAGCAGCTCCAACCAGTTTTGGCTGATTTTCGGCCAGTTTTTCGGCCATCTATGGTGATCTCCGAACCCCCCAACATCCTTCTACCTCTAGCCACTATCCTCCATAATCAAAACCACTAAACCTTATCTCTATCTCAACTTATTTGCAATCAAAGTGAGTAATCTTGAAATTCGATCTTGTTGGTTTTGATTTTTATTTTAGTTTTGATTCTTGTTTTGATGTTTGTAATCATTGATCATGATGTTTTGATAAGAACTAAGAGTTATTTTGGTGTTG
This sequence comes from Carnegiea gigantea, assembly GCA_029747015.1. Classification (NCBI taxonomy): domain Eukaryota; kingdom Viridiplantae; phylum Streptophyta; class Magnoliopsida; order Caryophyllales; family Cactaceae; genus Carnegiea; species Carnegiea gigantea. The sequence goes on along the minus strand of JAKOGI010002962.1, from coordinate 13,914 downwards.
ATCATAGTGAAGTTGAGCTTGAATCAAGTTAGGGTTTAGGGATGATCATATCCATGCAAGCTTAAGTTAAAACTATATTTATGGATTGATTTGTATTTGCTTTTATAATCTTTAGTTTTATTAAGGATTATGATGATGCTTTTGGTGATTTGAGAAATGATTTCAAGTGAGGATTTATATGAAAAAGAGAGGGAAAAGTCAAAACAGTGAGGCTGGAAATTTTAGCAAAACAGGGCAGAGTTCACGATTAAACTGGTAATGATTGGCCCATTGAAAAGTTACGATTGTTGGTAGGTAGATAGTTCAGTGTGTTAGCTTTCAAATGCCTCTTGAATCGCCTTAATCTGAGGTTGTGGATAAAGTTATGGTCGTTTTATCGAAACTGCGCAGAATGGGCTAAAAACTAACACACTTGTATTTTAACCCCATTTTGGGAACCCTATTGTGGGAATCATATTTTGTGTTGTGAATGAAAGTTTTTTGAAACTTCTTAATCTTTTTATGTTGGGGTTTTAGGTCTCCATTTGAGGTCCAGGGTGAAAGTTATGAATTTTTAAAGTGATTTGGCCTGCTTTGGTGCAAATTGGACTGTTATTGCATTTTTTGTGCAGCGTATATTTGGAGAAAAATTTAAAAAGTTGTACTGTAGATTGTCCATATTATTTTCGAATTTCCTATGAGATTTCATGAATTTTGGTTGAGTATTTTGAGTTTGGTATTTTTGGAAGCATTTTGACTAATTGTGTAAAAAGTAATAATAAAGATTAAGTGAGATTGATCATGTAGTCATTCTGTGTATTTTGGGCCAAGTAAGGTCATTTGAGGGAAAAATGAATATTCATGGACTTTCATGGGGCTTTTACATGTTTAATGAGAAAGAAGAAGACAAGTATACAATTTAAGAGCTTGTTTATGATGTTTGAATTATTTATAGATTTTACAAAGAAAATACCAAGCTTAGTGAGTTTAATAGCTTCTATTGAGTTCAATGATTCATTTGAGGTGGAATTCTATATCTAATGGATTTATGAATGAAATATGAGAAGTCGGAGAGTTGTGACTCAGAAGTCATATTTATCAGACTAAATTATTGCTGTTTATGCTATTTTGAACCAAGATATACCCCTCTTGCTCTCAAACCTTCATTACTCACTCAATTCAAAATGTATCAAATATATTTATTAAGCCAATCTAGTGTACTCATTGCTATTTTGAACCAAGCTATACATCAGCGAGTTTTAAACCCGTATTAGCAACTTATTTCAGAAAAGGTCACAATCACTCTCTCAATTGTCACCATCAAGGCCTTTTCCTTTGTAATCTCAATTATCTCATTGTGGACTATTTTACTTTCATTTACTTTATATCAAATTTAATTACTTTCACCAATTCAGTTTTGAAGTTATATTGAAATACCCTGGTTATGTATCTCATTTAATTACTCAATTTCTATTACACATCCTTTTACTTACTCAATTACGAGAGTAAGGATCATTTACTGGCTATACATACCTACAATGGCATAGGTTATGTATCTGTGGCGGTAGCAAAGAGCTTGGCTTTCGATAGACTGTATCATAGATTGGGGACCAAGGAGGGGGAGAAGGAAGTTTTTAGACTGGCAAGGGCTAGGGCAAGAAAGACTAGGGATTTAGGTGTGGTGAGGTGCATCAAGGATGAAGATGGTAAGGTGTTGTATGAGGATGCTGAAATCAAGGAGAGATGGAAAGGTTCTTTGCTAAACTCCTTAATGGGGACGAGAGGGGAGTAGCCGGTAGTAGGGGCAGAGAAGATAGCGATAAGTATATTGATCTACGAGTGTGTGGCCATATAACAAAGGATGAGATTAAGGAGGCCTTGAAGAAGATGACGAATGGGAAGGCAGAGGGTCCGGATCAGATTCCGGTGGAAGTTGGGAAGTGTTTGGGGGAAGCAGGTTTAGGGTGGCTATCGGAGCTTTTCAACATCATTTTTAGGACCGCTAAGATGCCCAGAGAATGGAGGGCTAGTACAGTCACCCCCTGTACAAAAACAAAGGGGATATTTAAGACTATAATAATTTTAGGGGTATCAAGTTGCTCAGCCACATTATGAAGCTATGGGAGAGGGTGATTGAGAGAAGGTTGCGAAGAGATGTTGCAATTTTAGAGAATCAATTTGGTTTTATGCCAGACAGGTTGACCATAGAGGCGATTTACCTTCTCAGAAGGCTCATGGGTTTGTACAGGGATAGAAAGGTAAATCTCCATATGGTGTTCATTGACTTGGAAAAAGCATATGATAGAGTCCCGTGGGAAGTGCTATGGAGTTGTTTGGAAAAGAAAGGGGTGTCGCCCTTGTATATTCGTGTGATTAAGGATATGTACGAGGGAGGGCGGACAAGTGTTAGGACACCGGGAGGGGTCTCAAATGACTTTGCTGTTAGTATGGGTCTGCATCAGGGCTCAGCCCTAAGCCCGTTCCTTTTCACCTTAGTTTTAGATGAACTTACTAGAGGGATCCAGGATGAGGTCCCATGGTGTATGCTTTTTGCAGACGATATTGTTCTTATCGATGAGACCAGGCAGGGGGTGAATGACAAGTTGGAGAGTTGGCGGCTTACACTAGAAGCTAGAGGTTTTAGATTAAGTAAATCGAAAACGGAATACCTGCATTGTTGCTTCAGTGGAAGGAGAGAAGAGGGGGGAAAGTCACCCTGGATGGGAGATAAGTACTAAAGGTAGATAAGTTTAAGTACCCTGGCTCGATCATCTAGCAAAATGGAGACGTTGACGAGGATATTAAGCAGCGCATAAGAGTGGGCTGGCAAAAATGGAAGGCTTCCTCAGGGGTGCTGTGTGACAAGAGGGTGCCCTTAGGTTTGAAAGGCAAAGTTTATCGAATGGTAGTCAGACCGGCTGTCCTTTATGGATCGGAGTGTTGGCCTCTAAAAAAGACGTAGGTATAGAGGTTGATGGTAGCTGAGATGAGGATGGTCAGGTGGATGTGTGGTTTTACGAGAATGGACAGAGTTAGAAATTGTGTAATCAGGGACTTAGCTAAAGTGGCCCCCATAGAAGAGAAGATGAGGGAATCGAGAATCCGATGGTTCGGCCACGTGAAAAGGAGAAGTATGGCCGCCCCAGTGAGGAGGTGTGAGTTGATCGATCTTCCCGGTGGTAAGAGAGGCAAGGGTAGGCCGAAGAAGAGTTTGGACGAGGTAATTAGAGAGGACTTGAAAGTAGTGGGTCTGTCAGAGGGCCTGGCTCAGGATAGGAGGTTGTGGCGGAATAGGATTAGGATCTTAGATGGTAGAGAAGCGTCTCTGTAATTGTCAGTAGCTGCAGTGGCTTAGTGCTGGTAGGGGTCTGTCGTGCTCGTATGCAGGTTGCGCTTTTTTCTGGGAGGGACGGCAGCTGCCTAACGTGGATTGTTGAGGTACGTTCTTTCAGCTTTCTTTTAGCGTCTTTCAGCTTCCGCTTCTTTGGCACTGATTTCCCTCTTTTAATGCTTCGCAAGCGCTTTCCTCTTTAAACCTTTTTTCTCAAAACCTTTTTCGTGAGTCTCTTGGAATCAACCTCTCTATGGGTAGGAATACCGGTAGAGGTAAGGTTGCCTACAGCTGGATCTCCCCAGACCCTGCGAAAGCGGGGCCCACACTGGGAGGTGGTGGTGGTGTTATTGTACATACCTACAATGACATTTATAAAACAGAATCGAGGCCTAGTTATCGTTCTCGTTATGCATAAGTGCTATCAAGTCAGAACATATTTATCAAGTCAGATGACATTTCTGAAACAGCTGACTTATATCAAGTCAGAGAACATTTTTAAAGACTCAAGGTACATCTATATCTTCAGAAAGCAGAACATGTTTATCAAGTTACAACTCTTAATGAGTTTATCAATAAATCAGTTTATACAGTGATTTGCCATTTAACTTGTGACCCCGTCAGTTATCATCTATAGGGCGTCAGCCCATTATTTATCCACGCGGCTTCAGGCCAACTCTTGATCGGATTGGCAAGTGTACACGTATGTATAGATCATATCATTGCAAGCGGTTCACATCCAGATAATAATGAGCAATTCAGTTTCATATTATTTTAGTTTTCGTTGTTATTGCGAACTAAATGAGTTGCAAAAGCGGGTACCCATCAACAGTATTTCTATGCTTATTTTACAATACAGGAATGCATGTACTGAGTTTTTGCTCATATTTTCGAATTGTTTTCATGTTTTTCATTTTAGGTGATGAAGTATCACATGTTTCTCCATTTAGCAAGCCCTTTTGGAACACATCAGATGCTCATAGTGGATTCAACATAGCATGAATATTGGGATCGACCTTAGGGTCAAGTTAGGTCTTTACTTGTGTAGTGTGGAGTGTGAGTTAGCATACGGTATGATTAATCCGATTGTATTGAAGATTGAACTATTATGGACTTTGGTCTTGAAGTGTTTCAGTTTAATAGATATTGTGATTTGAACTTGATTTGCAAGATTAAATGATTTTAGTGAGCCTTGTCCTTATCAGGACGGCGGTAGCACCTTCTATCATTAAGTCTTCTGCGGTAGTTTTTCGTAAATCATGTCGTTAGTATTTTGGGGTCATTACAGATTTGGTATCAGAGCCTAAGGTTGTAAGAGCCACTGTGAGCTATCAAGTATTTATGACTTAGCTATTAAGGTGTGTATGAGTTATGTTGGACCCATTAAATGAGCTATTGCTTATAAGTCCATATGTATGGGCATATATGGAGAAATCATTTTCATTTCGGTGACTCAGTCATTTGGTGATATCATTCAAGTATTAGCGAGGTGAAGTGTGGAACCATTTGGGTCACTTGTTTGTGAGGTATACTCTCATTTTTCTTGGAGTTGTATTGTATGTTTCATTTCTCTTATTTGTTTAAATTTTATAATCGTGCACTTTGAGTGTGTAACCCTTTGAGTTATGAATTTCGGTGTATGGCCGTTGAGCTATTGAAGTGCTTCTCTCTATTTCAGGTATCTATTATAAGGCTTTAAGCCTAGATTTTAGACAGTTTTTAGGCTAAACTCTGTCCATTTTGCCCTAGGATTTAAGAGTCTTGTTGAGATGTATTAATATGTGGTTGAAACCCGATGTGAGGATGCCATTTGTAACTTCTTAAAGGATTAATACAGTGTCAAGTTAGATGTAAACCTCTAGATGAGGAAATGCCTTGTAGGGCAATATCTTTGAGGTGAACCTATATGAGATGAGCACTATAATGAGTGTTTATATATGGTGATAATAATTAGCAGCTTAAGGTGTGATACTTGGCATTATATGTGTGGTACAAGTAAGATTAAGCTGCTATGTATAGGAATTATCTGGTCTTGACACTAAGATCCTACCTTATCAATGCTCCCATTACTTCCTGTAATTGACTTATTTCTGCCCTAGTTACCTTGAATGGTTCAAAGGCATCATTTCTTTGTGGCTAACACCCTCTTGATTTGTAATGGAGTGTTTATGGAAATTCTCATATGTGGTCTGTGGGGACTTTTTTAAACACATTTGAGCAACCTTTCTTATAAGTGATTCAAATCCTGACAATCACAATTGTTTAATTCTCTATTTTCATAATAGAGCCTATAATGACCCCCCGTGTGCATTACTGTGCGATTTGTAGTTCTTCCTAAGCATATTTCATTCATTTTACATGCAGCTTAGTCATCACTATGTTCATATTTTTACTGTCACCTACTTGAACTCCTTGCTTCTATTTGGGCACTATTCATTTATTGCTTGTAAAGTCTTTGGTTGCTTCAGACCCAATTATTGAGTGCCCTTTCAGCAATTAAATGTATCCATATTGTTCGTGTTTCTATAGCACCGTAACGTCATGCTGGCATACTACTCTATGGCCATGACTGCATGTCGTTATTCAAGTTATTTTGGTAATCCTTCCTTTTCTAGTACAGCCTAGTTTAGTAATGATAAACAACGATTTGTGCTATTTCCATCTACCAGCAATTTTGAAGTTTATATGCTTACCCAAGACTTTCATTTTACTGTAAAATGTGTTATTGATGGATGTCATCATGTTCAGTCATAAGACTGACGCCTTCATCTGGACGTATTGTCCTTTTAAATGGCAGTTGAATAAAATTTTCCTTCTGGTAGTGTTGACCCTAATCTTCGTCATTTTGTCACATACAGATACCGTATGACCTTTCAAAAGCTGCTTTGATAATCGATTACATTTCTTCACCTTCATTACTTAATACTCCCTCTCAACTTCATAACATCGATCATTTACTTTACTATCATGACCATCATGAATAAACTGCATGTCTTGTATATGCAGGTCATTTCTATACCTTGCCTCTTTCATTACGATTCTTCATCCTTTCATTCATTCAGCTTACATGTCGGTCCTTTCTAACCAATGAAGAAATATCTTTGTAAGAGTTCATGTTGTGGTTACATCTCTTTACATTTTAGATTACCCCTCCGCCATTTTAATTTACTGAGACCAGTATGCAGTTGAATGTTTATCTTTTATACACATGTCTCTAGTAGTATTGCTGGAGCTATATTCACTGGACATCCAATCTAGTTTGATTGGCAGATTTGGTATCATTATAGGGGTGAACTGACTGTGTACTTACAGGTCTAAGATGATTGGTAAGGATCTTAAGGTTAGCTTGAGAGATGAGGATTAGCTAAACGTGGCTTTCTACGGGCTGAGGGAAGAAAAACCCTATTTATCCCCCCAATTACATTGTGCAAGTAAGTGAATTATCATGTCAGTAATGCATTAAATATTAGTAATTTGTCAACCACACTCGATATATCCATATCCATGTTTACAGTTGGTGGATTTAGAGGTGTTTTATCTGAGAACTATCAGGATTGTTTCTCCTCCAAAAACATTGATTTTTAGATCAACCTAGTTCAAGGTGCTCAATCCATTTTTAGAGCCCCTATCACATGACCCCCAGCAGAGTTCAAGGGACTATAATTTAATGAAGTGAGTTGTCACAGAAGGGAGTTATTTGACCAAGTGTGTCACTGCGGGAAATCCTAGTTTTATATGTGTGAAGAAGGAAGACAGAATCTTATGGTTGTGTACTGCGTGTAGAGAGTTGAACAAAATCATAATCAAAAATAAAATGCCCTATACCTTGCGTAAATGATTTATGGGATTTACTGCCAACAACAGATGTCTTTTCCAAGAATGATTCAAGGTTCGAATATTACACCTAAACCATGCAACCACAGTTTACCTTTTGCAAGAATACCCATTCATAGTAATTCTTGTTTGCTTGTCTTATCTTCAAAACTTGATACTATCCAATATTGTTTAATCTCCCTTGCACGTCAACCCGATGTTCCTATTAGCATGGTCTTCTATGTCTTTGCAAACCCATTGTTAAATGCGCAATACATTTTTTGTTCAACCTTATATGGTTGTTGACATTTCTGTGCTCTCGACCTTCACCATCTCTATTTTATGATCTTGAGTTGTAGTTCATTTCGTTAAGAGATGATTCCCTCATCTACCTTACATCTCATTTATTCATAATAATACGCTTGTATAAGTTGTTCTGAATTCATAATGTAATTCAACTCTCATTGGTGTGGGTGATTGCGATGGTCATAATCCCCTTACTCTCCTTATTTTGAACTTTAACTCCCACACATATATCTTACATGCTCATAAGTAAACTCTAGCTTTTCTATTCAATCTTATTACTGGACTTGAATTGGTTTCATATGAGTAAAGACACGTTTCTAATGTCACTTGTTCAATCTATTTACTTATCCATTGGTACTTTGCTCGTTTAATCTACTGATCTATCCATTGCATTTTACCAGTTCAATCTATTGATCTATTTATGGCACTTGCAATTCTCACACCTATATGTTATATCTTCATAAGTAAACTTCAGTAATCCTTATTTAATCTTATTGCCGTATTTGACTTGGCTCCATATGAGCAAATGCATGTTTCCACTGCAGCCTATACAATTCATTTATCTATTCATTAGACCTTGCTTGTTCAAGCTATTTATTTATCCATTGTACCTTGTTTATCTAATCTATTTATCTATTTGCTGTATTTTGTTTGGCCACTCCCTCGATTGCATTTATCCTGTCAATAGTATCTAGAAAGTCACCCTGTTGGAACTCTGTTGCTGGCCATCTTATTTTTTTTTAAATCATTAGCTAAACTCAAAGGGAACTAGGCCATCTATCTTCTTGGATCACTATGTATTGGATCCTTTATAATCAATATTTATAAACCACGATTCTTGTGGTATTATATTTTAGAATTCATGATACACTTATGTTTATCTTTATTCTAACCCCCCATGTTAAATCCTCCGTTATAAATCTTTTCTAGTCTCATTATTCATTTCTTTTGTATGCAATGATTCGGTTGGCTAAAAATTTTATCACTCTTATCTCTAACCATGGTTATTTCATTGCCCATTATCAACCGGGAGTAGATCCTTGAGTAGTCTGATGAGAGGAGATCATGTGATGCATTAGGAATATCAGATGAGGACATTTTGATAAGGGTACAATATCAAGCACTGTCTAATTACATTGGAGTGAGCCAGAAAAAAAACATTGAGTATAAGATCAGAGCTAACCTACGCAGGCATTAAGAGGAAAAATTCAAGTACATGTTGAGGTGATACAAGGTCGACAAAAGAGTTATGCTGGCAAAACAAAGAAATAACCAAAGTTTCAGATGGGTTATGAAGTATTTGTAAAGGCTTTTCTAATCAAAGTAGTAAGAGACCGACTATCCAAGGACCAGTAGAAACTAGTTACATGGGGCTCTATGATTCATTGAAAGGTTAAATCCTGTAGCTTGTTGACTGCACCTACCTGTTAAACCCGAACATGTATATGATGTGATTTATTGCTCATAAGAGTATCAGAGTACTTATCAGGATATACAACAGTTTCCATTAGTGGACAAGGTGATGAACTAGTAGTGAGTACCTCTTCACTAATAATAAGGTTCTTTTCTCTCGAAGAGAACATCAATTTTGAATCAAAGTAATTGAGTTCATTGAGGCTACTGCGTGAGAAGTATCCGGATCTACTACTAAAACATGGGATTAAGCAGTTATACAATACGTAGACACCCTTGGTCAGAGTACGTTGGGCAAATTACACCTCTTCAGAGGGAAGCAATGGGAACTAATGGCCCATGTGTTTTTAAAGCAGCATTGCATATATTTGGCTAGCATCATAAGTTTCGAGGACGAAACTTTTTAAGAGGGGAAGGCTGTAATACACCGACTCTAACCCATATTTATTTATTTAAATCATATTTATTTATTCAATTAATCATGTTTATTCATTTAATTTATCATGTTTATGGATTTAATCACTCATGGTTATTTGTTTAACCAAATCATGTTCATTAATTCAATTTCCCTCAATTTATATATTTATCGAATTACCTTACGTCATTTAAATTTGTCGCTTTCATTTATCGTATTTACTCATCCCGATTGGGGAATATTTCATTTGGGTCCCATTTTACAATTCAAGTTTCATTGATTATTAATTCAAGTTTTGTTAATTAATTAAATATCGGGTGAATCGATAGTAGGCCTTAATAATTATGGTTTGAGAAATTATTATTATCATTATCATTATCAATATCATTATTATTATTGTTATTATTGTTATTATTATTATTGTTATTATTATTTTTATAACATTACAAAAATTTAATTTTGAGTTACGCAAAAACATTATCGTTACGAAGCGTTTTATTCCCGAACCCAACTTATTTCAGCGGGTTTGAAGCCCAACAAGTTACCTATTAATCTAACTAATTACCGTGGTTAAACTTAACCATGCTTAGCTTAAAAAGGTGGCTTTACTAGATAAAATTTCAGCCAAATGAGTTGATTAGTCAAAACACACATCATAATCCGCAAACTCCATTTTCTCTCTCTTCTTTCTCTCCCCCACTGCCAGCAGTTGCTCCAGCCAGTTTTGGCTGATTTTCGGCCAGTTTTTCAGCCATCTATGGCGATCTCTGACCCCCCCAACATCCTTCTACCTCTAGTCATCATCCTCCATCATCAAAACCACTAAACCTCATCTCCATCTCCACTAATTTGCAATCAAAGTGAGTAATCTTGAAATTTAATCTTGTTGGTTTTGATTTTTATTTTAGTTATGATTCTTGTTTTGATGTTTGTAATCATTGATCATGATGTTTTGATAAGAACTAAGAGTTATTTTGGTGTTGATCATGGTGAAGTTGAGCTTGAATCAAGCTAGGGTTTAGGGATGATCATATCCATGCAAGCTTAAGTTAAAACTATATTTATGGATTGATTTGTATTTGCTTTTATAATCTTTAGTTTTATTAAGGATTATGATGATGCTTTTGGTGATTTGAGAAATGATTTCAAGTGAGGATTTATATGAAAAAGAGAGGGAAAAGTCAAAACAGTGAGGCTGGAAATTTTAGCAAAACAGGGCAGAGTTCACGATTAAACTGGTAATGATTGGCCCATTGAAAAGTTACGATTGTTGGTAGGTAGATAGTTCAGTGTGTTAGCTTTCAAATGCCTCTTGAATCGCCTTAATCTGAGGTTGTGGATAAAGTTATGGTCGTTTTATCGAAACTGCGCAGAATGGGCTAAAAACTAACACACTTGTATTTTAACCCCATTTTGGGAACCCTATTGTGGGAATCATATTTTGTGTTGTGAATGAAAGTTTTTTGAAACTTCTTAATCTTTTTATGTTGGGGTTTTAGGTCTCCATTTGAGGTCCAGGGTGAAAGTTATGAATTTTTAAAGTGATTTGGCCTGCTTTGGTGCAAATTGGACTGTTATTGCATTTTTTGTGCAGCGTATATTTGGAGAAAAATTTAAAAAGTTGTACTGTAGATTGTCCATATTATTTTCGAATTTCCTATGAGATTTCATGAATTTTGGTTGAGTATTTTGAGTTTGGTATTTTTGGAAGCATTTTGACTAATTGTGTAAAAAGTAATAATAAAGATTAAGTGAGATTGATCATGTAGTCATTCTGTGTATTTTGGGCCAAGTAAGGTCATTTGAGGGAAAAATGAATATTCATGGACTTTCATGGGGCTTTTACATGTTTAATGAGAAAGAAGAAGACAAGTATACAATTTAAGAGCTTGTTTATGATGTTTGAATTATTTATAGATTTTACAAAGAAAATACCAAGCTTAGTGAGTTTAATAGCTTCTATTGAGTTCAATGATTCATTTGAGGTGGAATTCTATATCTAATGGATTTATGAATGAAATATGAGAAGTCGGAGAGTTGTGACTCAGAAGTCATATTTATCAGACTAAATTATTGCTGTTTATGCTATTTTGAACCAAGATATACCCCTCTTGCTCTCAAACCTTCATTACTCACTCAATTCAAAATGTATCAAATATATTTATTAAGCCAATCTAGTGTACTCATTGCTATTTTGAACCAAGCTATACATCAGCGAGTTTTAAACCCGTATTAGCAACTTATTTCAGAAAAGGTCACAATCACTCTCTCAATTGTCACCATCAAGGCCTTTTCCTTTGTAATCTCAATTATCTCATCGTGGACTATTTTACTTTCATTTACTTTATATCAAATCTAATTACTTTCACCAATTCAGTTTTGAAGTTATATTGAAACACCCAAGTTATGTATCTCATTTAATTACTCAATTTCTATTGCACATCTTTTTACTTACTCAATTACGAGAGTAAGGATCATTTACTGACTACACATACCTACAATGACATTTATGAAATAGAGTCGAGGCCTAGTTATCGTTCCCATTATGCATAAGTGCTGTCAAGTCAGAACATGTTTATTAAGTCGGATGATACTTATGAAACAGCTGACTTGTATCAAGTCAGAGGACATTTTTAAAGACTCAAGGTACGTCCATTGCCTGTATCTTCAGAAAGCCGAACATGTTTATCAAGTGACAACTCTTAATGAGTTTATCAATGAATCAGTTTATACAGTGATTTGCCATTTAACTTGTGACCCCGTCAGTTATCATCTATAGGGCGTCAGCCCATCATTTACCACGCGGCTTCAGGCCAACTCTTGATCGGATTAGCAGGTGTACACCTATGTGTAGATCATATCATTGCAAGGGGTTCACATCCAGATAATAATGAGCAATTCAGTTTCATACTGCTTTCATTTTCGTTGTTATTGCGGCTAAATGAGTTGTAAAAACGGGTACCCATCAACAGTATTTCTATGCTCATTTTACAATATAGAAATGCATGTACTGAGTTTTTGCTCATATTTTCGAATTTTTTTCATGTTTTTCATTTTAGGTGATGAAGTATCACATGTTTCTCCAGTTAGCAAGCCCTTTTGGAACTCGTCAGATACTCACAGTGGATTCAGCATAGCATGAATGTTGGGATCGACCTCAGGGTCAAGTTGGGTCTTTACTTGTGTAGTGTGGAGTGCGAGTTAACATATGGTATGATTAAGCTGATTGTATTGAAGATTGAACCATTATGGACTTTGGTCTTGAAGTGTTTCAATTTAATAAATATTGTGATTTGAACTTGATTTGCAAGATTAAATGGTTTTAGTGAGCTTTGTCCTTATCAGGATGGTGATAGCGCCTTCTATCATTAAGTCTTCCACTGTAGTTTTCCCTAAATCATGTCATTAGCATTTTGGGGACGTTACAATAGCCTTAACTAGAGTTAGTCTCCACCTAGAGTTCCCCAACTCTAGGATTAAACCAATTTTATTAGGAGGGATAATTGCAACTCTAGAGTATACTTACTCTAAGTTTCAAGTCACAAGTTGATACCTTTAACAATGCTTGGTAGAGTTGACCCTTCAACTCTATAATCCCACCCAATTACAAATTTGAACAATACAACTTAATTAAATGAATAGCAAATCAAAGCTCAATGTACGTAAGTGAGTATTGTCGTTTGTGCTCGTTCTTGTGTTATTCTTCAGCTGCATTTCCTCGCAATTTATAGTCAAAAGATATTGAAGAGGTTCAAGGAATACTTGGTAAGTGACTGTTGCGTCAATCAAGGAAAGTCAATCTTCCATATCATTTCAAAGCCTTAAACCTAGTATTTCAAGCCCTTGAAATTCGCAGTTCTACTCAATGTTCTCCTTTTGATCTTTAACAGCTAATTTTCTTATTTTTTGTAGAAGATCTTGGTTAAGAGAATCATCTAGAAGCGAGTTTATTTTGCCACACAATCTTTCACAAGATTATACCAAAAGATAATATCCTATTTTGAAGCAAATCTTCATATTTGATAAATATAGCATCATAATCCCATATTGTTAGCAATTCCAAGATAACCAAGATAATAAGCATATAAACTGTTAAGACTTCAAAGCAATCAACATGATTTAATCAAATTAAAATTTGTCTTTCATGCAAAATTCAAATAAGAGTTTTAAGAGAGTCAATAGTTCAGAATACTGTAGTAACTATAATACAAAACTTTTGGCCATTATACAAGTAACTTTCAATTCCACCACTGTTTCATAATGGCTTGATTTGGTCCTAACTATCTATGAGTAGCATAAGGGATGTTATTAGAGAAAGATCATGTTTGTAATTGAAATTGCAGTTTTGAATAAGTTGTACAGCAAATTTTAATGAAATTTGAATCCTCCTGTTCGTGAAACTCTAGTTATTTAGCAATCCAGTTGTGAGTGATGGCTATCTGTGGCTTTTATGTTATTACAATTTTGGATGCAGTTCATTTTTGATGTGATATCAATAAGTTGTGTGAATTTTTATACTGTTCTATATTTATTCTTTTGGAATGTATGTGGAAAATTTTTTTTTTGTGTGTGTGTGTGTGTGTGTATATATACATATGTATATACACACACACACACACACACACACACACACACACACACACACACACACACAACA